>VOQJ01043149.1:49108-59780 GCA_015052665.1 Apistogramma diplotaenia
TATCAAAAATGAAGCAGGGGTTATCATTTATGGACCTTCAATTGAAAAAAAAAAAAAAAAGTAGAACTGTCCTTTACAGTCTGTTGGTGTTCAGTGTTTGCACGTATTAATCAGCATATCACAGTGAACGAGTCAAACAGGGCAGCAAAGGGATCGTTTGGCCTTTCTATTTCTGTCATCTCAACATTAAATAAGTATGCTTGTGGTTAAAAATAGATGAGATAGGTTGTAGTATATCTTTCAGTGTTAAGTATATAAAGTACATGAATGTGCAAATTGGTTGTTTTTATTTGAGAGGGGGGTGTTTTTTAAGAAAGACTGATAATGACACTAACAGAAGAGAAATACATGGGAGGGAAATGATCATTTAAAGCTTTTTCATCCTCTAAAGCGTTAGATTAGAACTGCTTCATAAGGGTTTGAGCTGTCTTTTGTTTGACTTTGAATAAATCCAACAGATCCTGTGTTATCTGTTCACCAGTCACAGCTGACCCATGGAGGAAAGAACAGACAGTCCACTAGCCGTTAAGGTGGAGGAGCACTCCAACTTTGTCATCCTGACATACTTCCAGGGGGACATTAACAGCATGGTGGATGCTCATTTCAACCGTGCTCTCAAGAAAGATTACAACCCCAAGGAGTCAGCTGCAAAGACGAATAAATTCAGTAAAGCTATTAAACTGGGTAAGAACTTAAACTTAACACTGCACCACTTCACTCTAAACAGCACAGTCAATCCAGTTTATCTTCACTGTGTGACTTGTGTCTTTGTCCCCACAGAGAAAACAGTAGGCACCTGTCAGGCCAGTGTTAGTGACTCCTACTCAGAGTCACAGGCCTCTTCTATCCCCGAACATCTGCTGACCATCACCACTGCAAACAATACTCGCAGCTCCTGGGCCTCATTCCCTACCAGGACTGTAGAGGGCCCAGGAATGCCGACCATCTCGTACTCCCTGTCCCCAGATGGGCTGAGTCTGACTGGACAGCAATATGCCTCATCCCTGCTCAACCTGCTGCAGAGCGACCGGGGTGAAATGGGACCCGCTGCCTCCAGTTCCAAGCCTGAGTTGCTTCCCAGCTGGACATTACCTCAAGGGTTTAGAGAGTCTGTGGACCCTGCTGCAGCCTTTGAACCTGGTAATTCCTCAGCCATTCCTCAGAATTTTTACAAGCGTTTGCAACTAAGAAAATGATCATTACTGTTTCTGAGACAGAGAAATAAGGTTCACAAAATCCTCGTGGGGACTGAAAGAAACTAAAAGATTTCCAAAGACTCACTAACTGCTAGTGTCATTCCAAAATGGAATCAGTGCAACATGGAGGCATCTTTACATTAGATCAGTGAGATACTGTATAAAACTTTATATATCTAATGTGAAGATACCACCAAGTTGCACTGATTCTATTTTTTTTTGGATTTCCAGTTTTAGAAATACAGTATTTTGGATTTTGACACACAATAATGCACTGAAGTAAAGATACTTCTGTCCCTGTTTAAGTTCCCCAACTTCATATTAAATGATAACTTGCTTAAATACTACTTGAGCTATTTTCTAACTGAAAAGTAAACCAATTCTTATTAATATGTCCCCTCACATAAAGAATAAGAATAACATTCTTGCCAAAATGCCCCCCCACCCACACCCCCAAGTTCTTTTAATGTAAATCACTACTTTCTTAATGTGAAAGTGAGAGTGATAATGTCACATTAGTGCTCTAGGGTTAATGAAAAATGATGAAGAGCTAAGAACTAAAAGCAAATTGGAATCAATATTCTTACATTTTCTTTGATCCTACTGAATTTCCAAAAATGTAATATGCTTTACATTCCCATAAACAGTGAGTCGTTTTGCACCTGATTCAGAACTAATGTTAATTATTCATTAAAAAAGTGGCCATTGTGCAGGTCCAGAGATGTGCAGGAGCTTAGCATCTGACAAAAGACAAACTGCAATTGTCTGAATGTTTTTGAAGTTATTAAACTCCAAGGAAAGGTGCTGATCTGGCTTCCTTACTTCTGGAGTTTTGTGAACTTTATTCTAAGAAATGCTACTGTGTTAAAAAAAATATATATAAATAACACATATTGCATATTGCAGCTACATTTTACTGAATATACATGATTTTGCCTTTTTGTCAGGACGGCATCTGGAAAAGAAGGACTTGTACTGGTACTGAAGGGGAAACGATCGAAACGGAGAACAGCTTCAACGACTCCGGGAACCCGTGGCTCTGCAAAGCCACCTGTCTTTCTGTAGCCTTTTTTACTCAGTCGACAGCTCCGCGAGGATCATCTGAGAATACAGTGAGAGGAAAAGGCTGTTTAAAATGACCTCAGTGCCTTAGCATGCAGTGACTAGAACGATCTTTCTAAAAAAGAACAATCTCTGACAAACTGGTTCTTCAACTCCATCATACCAGAGCGCTGTGTGTGCTGCTGCTCTCTTTGATGAAGCCTTTGCTTTCTCGCGCCTTTGTAGCCATTTTTCTTAGTGGGCATTAGTAAATAAACCAGTATTAAATATGAACATGTTGTAAATATACATATAACTGGCAATTAATCCGGACTCGACCTTTAGTTGCAGTGATGATATTTTATGTGCATAAGAACGGAAAAATGAAGGATAGTGATACTGTATTAATGGCTTTTTTCCTGTGATCTTGTGGAGGTAACCTTTAAGGTGTCTGATGCTGTTAAAAGAAATCCTGTACATACTGAAATAAAAATCTGAGCAGACAGTTAAAACTCTCAAACATCATTTGATACTGGACATAATTAATATGTTCATCAAGTGAAATGGCTTTAAAGCAAAAAAAAAAGAAAAAAGGATTAAACAAATATATCGTTTGTAAAGTAATAAGTACAGGGCAACAAAAGAAAAAGAAAAAAAGAGTAAAGTGAACAATACCGCCACCTTTTGGCAGGTTTTATATCAGTTTCCCTCCTGTAGGAGCACTTACACAAATACATAATTTAACCTTTGACACTTTAAGGACCTTTGTTGTTGTGTTATTTTACTTAAATAAAAGTGACATGACTTTTAATCACAAGTGAGTATTTTCATACTTTTACGTTGATACATTATGTGAATATTTCTTCAACTGCTGCATCTGATTTATCTTAAACATTAGTACATGATATTATGGAAAGTGTTACGATTCTCAAAAAATAACCCAAAAACATGACTCAATAGATAAATATAAAATGTTTTACTTAGAAAAAATGCATTCAGGCAAATAAATTATAACAGGCTATGGCAACATGTACAGTAAGTAGACGTGTTCAGGATTAAAATGAGGGCAAAGGTAAACCGATCAGTGTATATACTCGTCTAGTACAAAGAACAACTGCGGTATAAGGAACAACTGATTAGTGAATGGAGAGCAAAGGAAGGTATTTTTAAAGCAGGAAGGGCAGGCATGTGGGAGTGCCATGATCTGAAAAGGCATGTGATCACATCGCACAAAAACCAGAAGGAATGAAAGCCTGAATGGAAAAAGGTCAGAAAGCACTCACAGCCATTGTGCTCCTTAATAAATAAATAACTGAGACAAAAAGATTAATTTCATACTGCCTTACATATAGTGAGAAGTCATTTTAAATACTACAAAAGTTTCACAGTTACTAACAACGGCATGGATCATTTTGTCAGTGAAACGTAAGACCAGATTTAATTTACAAATGTAAATCTTTTACTGTTGAACAGAGATCGAGTTCTCTGTGAAATCTGCAGAATAAACTCATTAGAGCTGGATTAGACTGACATTCAGAAATCACAGACTTCTTGCACTATTATTTAAGTGTCAAGCAGAGATGAATTTCACATTAATCTGCACAGTAGGGCAGTGTGGCAGGGACATCTTTTTGTCATGATGCCTTAGAGTAGTTCGCTAGTTTGTACTGAAATGGATGAGAATGTTATTGCTTTGTTTTTTTACTTATTTTGTCCCCTTATTGTGTGAATATTGACTTACTTATTGCATTATTTCCCCAGTTAGCATTTACTGAGAGCTTTAATTTAATCTTTGAACATTTTCAGCAATAAATTGAGGATTATTGCTACTGTCTTACATTCATTCTTATATGTACTAAATATGTTTCTTTGAAAACTCTGTTATTTATATGCAGCACATGATAACTCAGTGAGCATAATATGCTTAGTGTCAGCTCACCAACTGGTTTTTCTCATGGAGATGACAGTATATTTAACTGTTGACCATCTTTCATGGTCACAGATGGAGGACGAGCTGTCTCCATATGATGAGGCTGGATTAATGACGACACTGTGTTAATATTCCCATCTGGTACTGCGTTACACCATGAATTGGTTACCAAATTGGCCTTCTAGGCATTGTTCCAAGAGACTCAGCCAGGTGCAAGTATTGGAGGATGAGGTGCCTTTCAGGTGTCTGTATCCAGTGGCCCAACATTTTGTAATCATTCAAATCCACTAACCAACAGCTGTTGGTTGGAACATGTTGCAGCTATGGATCGAAAATGAATACACAACATACTTGTTTACCAAATGTAGAAAAAGTAGAAGAGAAGCCATATGCATATGCAATAATCAATATGGTTGATTATTACCTGTAATGTTCTACCAATTGTTTCAAAATGTGCAAAATACATATATGTATATAAATACTTTTTCTTATTTTGCAAATTATACCTCTATTGTATGATTAACCAACAATTACAAAGCATGTACATGACATATTCATAAGGTATCACATATCAATAGCACAACATTGAGATTCACATCCTGGTGAATCTCATTACACAAACATTATTCCAAAGCTCATCAGATGCAACACAGTGTGCAACTGAGGAGACAATCAAGTGATGAAATGGGACTCCACAGCTGTACCATAACGATCCCTGCAGGTACTACTTTTGGATTACACCGAGTATCTCATCATAATTGTATATCAATTTAACTGGCTTTGATGCACCTGTAGCGCCTGCCAGAGGGCAGCAGGTCAAACAGGTCAAAGCCATGATGTTTTTGGATCTGCTGAGGCAGCGAGGGGTGTAGATGTCCATCAGGGAGGGGAGAGAGCAGCCAACAATCATTTGTGCTGTCTTGACTACCCTCTGAAGCCTCCCCTTGACTGCATGAGTGCAACTGCCGTACCATACTGTGATACAGTACGTCAGCAGGCTCTCAATGGATGAGCGGTAGAAGGTCAGCAGCTTGTTTTAGTTGTTCTTCCTGAGGACCCTCAGGAAGTGTAGCCTCTGCTGAGCCTTCTTGGAGAGATCAGCAGAGATGAGGACACCAAGAAACATGAAGGTGTGGACCCTCTCCACACGTTTGCCAATGATGTGGAGGGGGGCTGGGTCAGCCCTGCGCTTCCTGCAGTCGATGATGATCTCTTTGGTTTTCATGGTGTTCAGTGCCAGGTTGTTCACTGAACAGCAGGCTGTCAGGACCTCCCCTATGTAGGCTGCCTCACGTACTTATGTTAAACAGGTCAAAAGTTTTAATTAATGAGGTCAACATATGTATGCAAGTGATCTCTTTGCACTGTACATATGCTATTGTACAGACCGAATACAAAACTTTTATAATGCTAAAAATAAGTACTGTCATAAATTTCTTGATACATGAAATCAGATACAGTTTTTTTTCCTGTTAACTCATTCTATCATTTTATTTTCCTCACATTGTAATAATGAGTGCTTAAAGAATATATAGCTCATATAATGAATAATAAATGCTGGATAAAAAGTAATAAAAAATTAACCTCCAGCACTAACTAAACTCTGCAGTCTTCCAACTCAATTATTGTAAAGTGGGCAAAGAGAATGCTTAATTGCTCTCAGTCTTTTTAAACTGACAGAGTCTCTTAGAAACAAGAATCAGGTGTGAAAGAAACTATAGAGCTTCAGATTGGAAGGGCTTCTTGTTAACAATTTAAGGATCTTTCTGGTATCTTTAAAAACACTGCAGAAAGAAGATTGGCAGCAGGTGTGAAGGAGGGGAAGAGCAGACAATTTGTGCCTCACCAGGAGGCAGGCATGGATTCAGAAACCATGCCGGCTTGAAACCGTAATCCTTCTTCTCCTCTTGTGTCAGGCATAATCAGGCCAATCTAAGGCCTATGTTTGGAGGCTGGTGTTTGTAAGGCAATTGGGTCTGAAGTGATTACTGCCCACTGAGCTTTCAACAAGCCAATGATGCTGATTGCAGAGTGGCAGAAAGGAGGGGCATAAGGAGTTCACAGTTGCTGCTTGTGAGTTAATGGAACTAGTGACCTGCAGCATTTGAGCTTTACCCTGCGTGATGGCAGCAGATTGGCATGTATCAGTTATCAGGTGTGATTTCATTTAGGTGTAGTTTTTTTAACACTTGCAGCTCTCGTTTCAACATGTGAACACACACACACACACACACACACACACACACACACACTATTTTGTATGTATATTTGTGTGTATTCTGTCTTTACATTTGATTTAAAAAAATAGAGTAAATCTGAAGTGAATGTTCATATTAAACATGACCACGGTTTCAAATAATGAGGTTCACCTCTCTGTCATATATAGACAGCCCTAAAACCATTGTGTTTGCAGCTGGAAAGCTGTGAATTTGGTGGGTTTATTCTGTTTACGCGGGCCATTGTAATCAAAAGAATTCGTTAAAATAACTCGGAAGATTCTTAGAAAGAAAGAACAGTGTGTGTGACAGAGTTAAGGGAATGGGAGTAGCTGCAAGAAGTCTCTTCGCACTTAATATTTCTGTTACACCAAGCTGCTGTTCACCGGGACCCTCTGTGTGTGTCCAGCTCTTCTTCAGCTCTCATCTCTATTGTCACTGTCATGGTCGTGCTCGTACACGAGTGGAATTTCAGCACGACGGACAGCTCCTTCTTTAGATCCAGCGTCGGTATAGATGAAGCCCTGCGGGACTCCACGGGTCCCCAGAGCCCCGGTGAGCTGAGTCGGATTGGCCATACGGGGGTGGCAGTGTGTTTTATTTTAGTGGATCCTCAGCAACTTTCTCACTCAGTTCATATTTGCAAAGTTTCGCTCCGTCTGGACGCCCATCAGTCTTATCATGTTGAACATCCTGAGTGACATTCTCGTGTGCGTTTTTCGCTGCCAGCTTCCACGGGAGATCGCTCATTGGAGAATACGGCTGTAAGTATGGATTCGCTAATTCTTCCTTTGGTGAGTCACTCTTTTTTTATGACAATTTTACACGTGCAAATTCAATCAAAGAAAAAAAGTACTAAAAAATACTAAGAAAAAAAGTAAAAGTATTTCAAAACTCTGAGTATGAACACGGTTTCTTTTGACTTTGAAATAAATCAATAAAGGAAAAAAAACACGTAAATGAGTTAAAGGGCTGCGAAGGAAAGTGCAGCAACATCTTAAGAAATATTTTTCTTTCCTGCGTTTGAATTTGTTTTTCGTCTTCAAATACAGCAAAAACTATATAATCATTTTGATGTAGCTGCAATAATAATGGTGATTTACAGCAATAATGTATCTTTTTCCCTGTTGTGTCAGTGTTTGGGACCTAACAGGTCATTTGATAGATTTAACTCATTTGTGGTCTTGTGGTCCTATTTTCCTCCTAAACCGTACACCTACGTTTTCACTCTGGGGACAGGCTCAAATTGTAACACTACCATCACCAGAGTGTAGTTGCTACAGGGAAAAGTGGGAACTGTACAATAAGTAGCCCCTGTTCATTAAATCTAAAGTACTTTTTAAATTTTCTCCTCTCTTGCTTCATCGGGAATTGTGTCCCTTATGTCCTTGTATCTTCTATCATATGAGCGCTACACCCCCCTGTGCTCCATTTCTTCCAGGTTGACATCTCAGACTTGAGGAAGGCCTGGCGGGCGGCTGCAGAAAGCAGATGGCAGAAAATAGTTCAAATCACATTAATTTGTGAAATCTGATTTTGCTTACATCTGTCATATTTTGTCACCCCTTTTCACAGTAACAGTTTCCTGAAGTACAAAGATTGTGAACGCAGGGATTCTTAAAACATAAGACCATGTTTTAGAGGCAGTTGTCAGGCTGCTACTTACATTTGGTCGTAATCATAGAAATCACTGAACTGTGTAACTGATCAAAGAGGGGAAAGAACGAGGGACCATGTTTAAGGGGAGAGTGTGGAGTTGTCTGTGTGCTTAAGGACATTAAACCAAGCTCAGTTTACAGTGACTCATGCCATCTTTACTGGGGATGATAGAGCTGACAGTCACATAAATAACTGGTAATTAAGAGCTCCATGCTAGTGTTGGGATCTTCCCTCTCCCCGCTCCTATGCTCCTCCTATCAGCAAATGTGCTAGACGGTATTTTTAGATCAAGGAAGCAACTTGTTGCTATTGGATACCTCTTATTAAATAAGCACCTCAATGTTTTAAAAGCTTTGTGCACCCAAGAGAATCTGAGGAGAAAAGGGCTTTGCATACTTTAACTCTGTAGCAATGAATTGGGGCTCTGCTGCATCAGCTATTTATAGAAACGTGGCTGTGGAGCCTTTTCCTGCTTCTCAAAAGCCACTTGAAGCAATGAAGGATAAATAAAATTTATATCAGTAGCATCAAACTCAAATCTTTTCCCTATTTTTGGCAGCATCAGCATCGCACTCAGGGAGCAGTCACATTGCTGTCAATAAAGCTCCACCTACAAACTCAGACACACTTAAGATTTACTGTTTGATGACTGTGTTGTGTTTAGCTAACAGAGGACCCATAATAATATTTCTCTTGGATCACGCTGTAGTGATATCTCAATTAATACCTTAATAAATACAGTTATGTATTTCATTGCTAGAAAATGTCCTAAGTAAACATATTTTATGTCACAGATCAGTTCCAGAGAAATGGAATTCAATTAATTTTTATTTATAGAGCCCAAATTCACAACATTAGTTGCCTCAAGGCGCTTTATATGGTGCGAGTAAGCAAATGTGGCAAAGAAGAACTCAGTGTGGGACAGCCATCTACTCCCACTGCATGCGGGGTGAGGGAACATGGAAGCGCACGGTGAGACAAGGATGAAAACTGTGGGAGACAGCAGACAGGACTGTGTCTTATAATCAACTAGCAACATCATTTAGGAGAGGACGACAAAAGGTTGTTCATGCAGAAGTGACTGCTGTTTGAAAATTTGAGCTATCGCATGATTGCGGAGAAAGAGCAACAAAGGCCATGACCCAATCCCACACGAGGAGAAGTGTAATTGAGTGTATGAGATGTAAGCAGCAATTTAACAGAAGGAGTGGGTGTTCTTTTCTGTGGGGTCATTTTTTTTTCTCAAGACGGACACGTTCATTTATTCATAAAATACCATAATAACCATAAAAGGGGTAATTACACATGGAGGCGGTCACGGGCGTATGAAATCAATGCTGACAGGTGAGGTACCGCTGTAACAACTTGCCTTATGATTATTTGCCAAACACAGCTATAGAACATCAAGGGAAAAAAAACACAAAAAACACACACCAAAGCATGTAATGAGATCAAACTGCTGCTGGCAAACACCTAACCGTACCTTTAATAAATATTTCTGAGGGTTTTAACAAAGCCAGTGCTGAATATGGCATATTGTATATGTTTTACTGATCGATGTCATCATTACTGGATTCAGATTAATATAGGGTTTTAAAGACTGATACCGATACCTAATACCCAATACTGATATTTGGAGATTTAAAAATTAGTAAGGTCAACACTCCTAATGTGGTCAAAGGGTATTTCTCCTGTCTGTACTTTTTATTTTTTCACCATTATAAATGTCAATACCAATAGATCAGCAAACAGCTCGTATCAGCCAAAAATATCAGCCGGGTTCTGATCTTAGCTTTGTCTTCAGGTTAAATTGATTCTATTTCTGTGAGAATCAAACACAGATAAGTACTATAATATGACAACATTATGGGTAGGAGCTGTGGCATCCTCTGTGAAGTGTGTATGGACATTTCTTTATAATACCACATGAGGGCATCAAAGACAGATTTTCAAATGATACACATACTGCAGTGCATTTCAGTAGTCAATCAGTATACAATCTATGTAAGCAAATGAATAATGCAAAATCAAACATGTAGAAAGTGAAATATAAGAGCATGTGCAAGAGGTGTGAGAAGCCTATCAGAGCCTCTGAAATCAGTGTTAGATTCTCAGAGACATTAACAAAATCCATGCCTTTTCTGTCACCTTTAGCATTGATATTTATTGAATGGAATCTTCCTGCAGATATAACAATGAACCTTTTCATATGGACCTTAACTAGTTTTTCTTACCAAATCAACCAAACGTCTTTTCATCTCCTACTTTCTGGCACCTTTGAGTCACGTCCATGTCCTTGTACTAGTCTTGGTGTTTTGTTTCATAGTGTCGTCTAATGTTGTACTCCTTGGTTATAGCCACATTGGCTCCACGTACAAGACAAACAGCCCTGTCTTTTACATATGTAAACAGATATTCTGCTTCTCACCTGCCTAGAAAGCTCCTGTTTTCTGCCTTTCTTTTCACCAGTTTTAGGAGGGGAGAATGGTGCCAGTATTAACACAAGGTTGCACTATGACTACTGTCAACAGAGGAGAGGGCATTTATGGGTCTTGTCATGATTTTTGCACCAAAACACCAGCAGAGCATTCTGGGATTTGTAGTATTAGCAGTATATGCGCTGTAGGCTC
>VOQJ01043150.1:0-14093 GCA_015052665.1 Apistogramma diplotaenia
TTGATGCGGTCTGTCAGGATCGGCAGAGACAGCCAGCAAACGTTTTTAATCTATAATCCGGCGGCTAATGTTGGCTGTAACCAGGCCACACCTGCACAGGTATGAATGAACCTGGCTGACGGTCTCGCTCTGACTCGCCGTCACTGCTCGATCGGCACACACACGCAGCGCTGACCCGTCTCCCTGCTCCGCTCCGCTCATCTCATAAACAGCCACAGTGATGGAGGACACATGAGCTTTGGGAAAGTTTCATATTCATATATAAATAAACAAAATAAAAGCTCGAGCCGCGTGTGCGTGCCGATTGGTTTTCTTTTAATTAAAGGTTTTGTGAGATCTCACCAAAGTCCGTCTCTTTTTTTTTCCTCCCGTGTTTTTTTTTCCATGTCCCTTCCGGGGTTCCGTACAGAACATCGTGTAGCTGCAACATGCGAGGAACGCTTTGTAAGTTTTGCAGATACGTTTATTTTTTACTTTATTGAGTGTGAAACTGTCCCAAACCTGGATCGTCTAACACGCCGTGTTGTTTCCTTTTAAGTCTTTAAATAATTTTTTGAGATGAGTAAAATTGTGATATTAACCAGAGCAGTGGGGATTTTGATGTTTGCTATAACTGAGCCGCTTTAATAAGCTTCCATAACATGCTCACAGTATAGAGCCCTGTGTGCTTTCCTCTCATCAGATTAGTAACATTTGTCTTGTGTCCTTTTCCTCAGGACCTCCCACAGCAACATGAAGCGTGAGGAAGAGGAGGGTCTGGATAACCAGCAGGTCTGTCACCAGGAGAGGAAATCCAGTGTGGACCAGGAGGACCCAGAAACTCCTCAGATTAAAGAGGAGCAGGAGGAGCTCTGCATCAGTCAGGAGGGAGTGAAGCAGGAGGCTGAAGGCATCATCGTCTGGACCGGAGAAGAGCAGCTCAAACTGCTGGATAACATCTGGAAACCTGAAATAAACAAATATAGCACAGGTATGTAAACTGTAATGACTGACTCATAGGAACCTAATCAGTGCTTAAAGTTTATTTATTTATCACAGGATGAATCTAAGAACCAACTGCAATAAGTAGCATTAGTGCATCTGTTTCTTACTTAGACTGTTTATAACAGTAAGTTTAAGTTTTTCTCAGGTGAAACTGAGTGAAATTCAGACTCTGCAGTTTGGATTTTACTGCAGCATTTTATTATATTTTTACTGTTGAAAGTGTTTAAAAGTGTTTAAAACTAAAAGGATCCAGGTAAATATGTATTCCAACATTGAGGTAAGCTGTTTTTTCAATCTTTATTTTCCAAAAGGTCTTTTCTCCAAATTCTGAAGGTCCTGATTCAGAACTAACAGCTGATCTGCTTCATTTAGTGATGGATTGCTGAAACCTGGTTGTTTTACCAGAGAAAGATGTTTCAGTCTTGCAGAAACACTCTGATTGTACGGCTGTGTTCTGCTGTTGAATGAAAATTAGCACTGCCGCTACATTTCTGTAATCTCATGATCACAAACATCCAAATCTTGAGTTGAACTTTTCTACTAAGTTTGTTAGAACTCAGCAATCATTTGCATCAGTGCCCAAATAATCTATTACATATAAACACTTTAACTTTCACTTGTATATGTGAGCAACATGCTCACAAAGTGGAGACGTGCTAATGGAAGACAATATGGTATTTTCTCAAATGTGTTTTTTTTCCTGTCATTGTTGTAACCTTCAGACCTTCCACAACAACATGAATGTAAGGAGGAGGTTTTTACAGGCCAGCAGGTCTGTAACCAGGAGAGGAACTCAAGTATGAACCAGGAGGACCCAGAACCTGCACAGATTAAAGAGGAACAGGAGGAACCCAGCACCAGTCAAGGAGGAGAGCAGCTTATACTGAAGCGGAAGACTGATGCCTTTATGGTGACTCCTGATTATAAGGAATGTGATCACAGTGGACTAGAACCAAACAGTGAGCAGCTCCTTTCTCACATCTCTCCTAAATCAGAGAGCCAGGATCAGAAAGGCAGCAAGCATGTGGACGCGAGACTGGTTAAAAATGCAGAGCCAAAGAAGAAACCTCAAACAGACAGAAAACATATTAATGGCCACCCCGTGTCACAGACTCGCCGTAAGACTGAAACAAGCAAAAAATCTGTAACATGTGACATTTGTGGAAAAACCTTTTATTATAAATCCTGCTTGGCAAAACATCTAAGAGTTCACACAGGTGAAAAACCTTATTCCTGCAGCACCTGTGGGAAAGGATTCAGTCAGATGATAAACTTGAAAAGTCACATGAGAGTCCACACAGGTGAGAAGCCGTACTGTTGTAGCACCTGTGGGAAAAGATTCAGTTTCTCATCACCATTCAAAACCCACATTAGAATCCACACAGGTGAGAAGCCCTATTCTTGTGGCACCTGTGGAAAAAAGTTCTCCAAGAAAGCAGACTTGGAAAGTCACATGAAAATTCACACAGGCGAGAAGCCACATTCTTGTAGCACGTGTGGGAAAAGATTCAGGCATATGATGAACTTGAAAATTCACATCAGGATTCACACAGGTGAGAGGCCTTATTCATGTAGGATCTGTGGGAGTAGTTTCAGAAAGAAATCATCACTGGAATGTCATGTAAGAAGTCACACAGGTGAGAAACCTTTTGCTTGTAGCATCTGCGGGAAAGGATTCACTCAGACGCCAAACTTAAAAATTCACATGAGAATTCACACAGGTGAGAAACCATATTCTTGCAACACATGTGGTAAAAGCTTCAGTGTTTCATCGGCGTTCAAAAAACACCTGCGAATCCACACAGGTGAGAAACCGTATTCTTGTAGCATTTGTGGGAAACGATTTACTCAGAAATCAGGACTAGAAACTCACATGAAAATCCACACAGGTGAGAAGCCGTATTCCTGCAGCACATGTGGGAAAACATTTAGAGACTTATCCACTTTGAAAACTCACATGAGAATTCACACAGGTGAGAAACCATATTCATGTGGCACCTGCGGGAAAAGTTTTATTCAAATGATACACTTGAAAAATCACACTCGAATTCACACAGGTGAGAAGCCGTATAAGTGTAGCACCTGTGGGAGAAGATTCCGCCATATTACGAACATGAAGTCTCACATGACAATTCACATGACAACTAATTAAAAATGTGAAAGAGCTGCTTCTTAGCCCACACTGGTGAAAAACCAACTGTAACACCTGTGGGAAAAGATGACCGATACAGGTCTACATGGGATATTCTATTTCCAGAACATAATCTAACTGTAAGGATTGTTTATTGCCTTTACTGTGTTATGATGTAAGGGATTGTCTGAATTGAATTTTTTTTTGTTTTACGCTGTAGAGCCGCTTCTTATTATAGAAAATAAAGCTTAGACACTTTTCGCTTTGTACAGCAAAGATTTCATTCCTCTGCTCTGAGGTTTTAATACACAAAATTAAAAGTAAGAAAGTGCCAAACATAAGACAAAGAAATAGGTCACATGTCATATATGTTCACTTACATTTAAAATTCAGTATGTGCTGAAATTTGTTTTATAACATTTAGATAAAGATGTATCTGAAATAAGTTGCTCTCTAAAAAGTAAAAACACAGTTCTGTTATATTTGTTCCTGATATTGTTTTATATAAATTCAAAAGCTGATGTTTTGACTAAACTGGATAAACATGTCTGCCTAGACACAAGATGTTCATGTAGTGTAGCTACATGTGACAGTGAATAATGTCTAAGCCTCTTCATTGCTTTTGATAATTAAATATAATTAAATCAGTTATTCATATTTAATTTTAAGTAAACATTTCCTCATTAATATACTGTGATCATCTGTGTGGTATTACATATCTTATTACATATCTACACTGATTTAGTGCCTTGTAGTGATGGCCAAATGATGTTGTTTCTGAATATAATTTCTTTATTATTGTATATGTATATGTGTTTTTCCATTAAGGTTACATCCACAGCTCAACGATAATCAACCAATACACTCAGATTTGGTGCACTGGAAACTATTTAGTGTATTACTTCCTTTATTACACGGTTAACAGTCAGAGTGGCCTGATGTCGTCCTCTTAGACTCCTGTATTTGCCCATATGAGGCCAATTCTTCTCATTTTTCAATAGAAAGTTGTGGGTAATTTAATCGTCTGGTTGTTCAACTGGGAAAACAAAATTGCTTGATCAGAGGTTCATGCAGAAATCATCCTAACTGTAAATGACCAAGAACTCTAATGAGGTGAGTCCGCTGAGCTGGTCGACTGCAAATTAAATGACAGTGACATTGTGTAAGGGGGGGGGGAGGGTAAGCAATCGCTGCCCAGTGACATCTCAAAGCAGATATAAATTAAAACCTAACAAAGTGACCACAGTCTTCTCGAATCTCAGCCTTCTGTCATACAGCATCTCACCTGTTTGCATCCATCCTTGAAATTACTGACATCTTGTGGCAGTGACCAGCTGGCTGCCCTTGGAAGCAGGCTCGACTCCAACTCTGATCAGAACGTATAGCAATCCTATAATTTTATAAAATATGATGTATGACTGTAGCTTAAACAGAATAAAAGTGAGTGAGCTCAGATTTAAAACAGCTGCAGCAGTAATATTGATCCCTATAACACTGATAGGGAACATTAACATTTTACTGAAGAAATAATGACTTTAAATCCATCCATTTTGTTAATTAATTTGACAATATTAGCGTGTGTTTTGTTTGACTGTGATATTGCTCCTTTACAGTAAATAAGACGCTAGGGCAGGAGGAAGGAAAAGAGGAAAAGTTTGAGGACATCTGGTGGTGAGCTTGAGGATGGCAGGTCCGGGCTCCCCACCCAGCATGCTTGTGCTGTGCTGAGCTTTGCCATGAAAGAATGGGTTTCAGGGCGCAGCACAGTGTGTGCCACTTCACATATGAGAAGACCTTTAGTGTTATATGATTAATTTACAGACAACATAAAACCCTTTTTGATCAGCCAGCATTTACAAAGGACTGCTTTTATATTTCACTTTGGACAAAATTAGTCACAAGAAGTTTTAATCCAAGTTGTGACGACGTCTTACAATACACGAGTAACAGTACAAAGATTAAAACAGGACAGGTCGATAATCAAGTTTAACCTTCATTACAAATATTACAAATATCATCACACCCATGATCATAAAAAAAAAGTTGTGCGTTTTGATCTTTTTCAATTTTTAATCCTGTGTTTTAATCCTAAAAAAAGACTCAAAAAGAAAAAACAGTAAACATATCAAATCGTCACCTTGTTAAAATAATCGCCCAAGTCTTTTTTTTTTCCAGAAAAAGACAAAAAATTAACTAAATATTGAAAATATATTTATTAATAATTTTACACAAAAATGTTATGACAATGGATGACTTTTCTGTTACTAATGATGCCTGTGAATTACGTACATAAGAGGAATAAATGACATGACATTTTTAACATGCCTTTGTGACTCAAGCAATTTGAAATGCTCAGCTCTGTCAACCATAAAGCTTAACTAAGCTCCTCAATGAATCACAACCTGATCATGATGGAGGAGTTTGTGTGTCCCAGTGATCCCAGGAGCTATGTTTACTGGGGGCTTGACCCCCTGGTAGGGTCTCCCATGGCAAACTGGTCCGCATCACTGCAGACGCAGCACCTCGAAGGTCCTCGAAGTTTTCCTTCCACTGCATGAGTACAGCCTCAGTTGAAGACAGCAGGGCCCCACCTGCACTACAGACCGGGTGAGTCGAGCATCGCTTTCCCCCCTTGAGTCACCTGACAGTTTACCAGAACTGCCGACTGAAAAGGAAAAACATTTCGACCCCTCGAGGTGTTCAGTCACATGTGCGATCGTTCTGAAAAATGTTCATTGCCTTGTGGTCACTTGTAATAAGCTACATCAGGAATTTACCAGAGGTGGCCACCATCACGAGGAAATGATTTAGGCAAAAATAACCATTTTAAAGAAAAAAATAGGCCATTATTTTAACAAGGTGATGAAATTGATCTTATTTACCTTCAGAGCACATTAACCCTTTAACACAGAAACTGTCGACACCAACAGGTTTGAAACGGAGATGTTTTCCCGCGCCTCCACCACCCTGTGCAGAGCGTGTGTGATGGGAGATAAATGAAGGATCAGATCTGCAGGCTTCCTGCAGCAGTGTGAGTGAAAACACTGTAATAACCACAATATTGGCTGTGAAGTGCAATTTCTCAGCTTTCAGAAATCATTTGAGTTTTCAGACTCAAAAAGTACTTACAACACATTTAGGGTACACAAACATGTCATGATTCACTCACTACCTTCTCTACGTCAAAGGGGGTTAAAAGATGTTTCGTGATGATACACTTAAGGACGATTTTCCTCCCTGGCAGAGTTGGGAGCTCTTAGAAAGGTTTCTGTAACTAATGAGAGAATAAGATAAACTTCAATGAAACTAGACATTCCTAGGCTTCTCCCCAGTGTGGGCTCTACCAGTATCACACTCCTACTCTTCCACATTTTATACAGTGTAAAGTATTTCAGGAGTATGAATTTTCATGTGACTTTTTAAATGCGTCAGCTGACTGAATTTGTTCCCACAGGTGCTACAAGAATACGGCTTCTCACCTGTGTGGATTCTCATGTGAGCCTTGAATGCTGACAAGTCATTAAATTTATTCCCACAGGTGCTACAAGAATGAGGCTTCTCACCTGTGTGAATTCTGATGTGTTTTTTCAAGTGTATCATCTGATTAAATCTTTTCCCACAGGTGACACAAAAATATGGTTTCTCGCCTGTGTGCGCTCTCACATGTCGAGCCAGTTTGGATTTATACTGAAATAATTTTCCACAAATGTCACAATTTAAAGACTTTTTACTCGAATTAAAGACCACATGGTTGCTTTCTGGCTGGTCTTGGCTCTCCGGATCAGGATAGTAGTGAGAAGGGAACTGGTCACTGTTTGGTTCTGGTTCACTGTGGTCACTGTGCTCATAAGTAGGAGTCACCACAAAGATCTCAGTCTCCTCCTTCAGTACAAGCTGCTCTCCCTCCTGACTGATGTAGGCATCCTCCTGCTCCTCTTTAATATCTGGAGGTTCTGGGTCCTCGTGGTCCAGACTGGAGTTCCCCTCCTGGTTACAGACCTGCTGGTTTGCAAGAACATCTTCCTCCTTAGAGATATGTTGCTGCTGGAGGTCTGAAGGGACAATTAATAAAAATAAAAGTTTAGTGTAGAAAAGTGTGAGAAAATAAATTCTAGCAAATACTGGTCAAGTCTGTAATGAGAACGTGTTGCTCACATATGCAAGTGTCCATAAAATGTGACTTTTGCAGGTTTAATGTTAAATGCTAACAGCTATACCCACACGACTGTATCTGCAGACCTGCTTTCCTGTCTGCTCTATAATATCCTGTCAATTAAATGCCAAAAAGCATCTACAAAAAACAAGTTATCAAGTTTAGAAAGCAGAGTATTAATGGCCCACATTGCAGCTCTGGTTAGGATCCTACACAAGTCATATTCATTACAGACCATCACAGTTTTACAAACCTAATCTGTGCAACTTGATTTCAGGTTTCCAGATGGTATCCAGCAGTCTGAGTCGCTCCTCCCCGGTCCAGACGATGATGCCTTCGATCTCCTGCTTCAGTGGAAGCTGCTCTCCCTCCTGACTGATGCCGAGTTCCTCCTGTTCCTCTTTAATTTGTGGAGCTTCTGGGTCCTCCTGGTCCAGACTGAAGTTCTTCTCCTGCTCATCCAGACCCTCCCCTTCTTTACACTTCATGTTGCTGTGGGAAGTCTTGAGGAAGCAAAAGGCACACAAGAAAAATGTTACTAATATGTAACTGTGACCACAGTGAACTTTAACATGTACAAATGTAACATGTTTCAGTAGCACCTGTGTGCTGGACTCGAGTTCTGATACTATCACACTGCAGGGTCCTGTGTGATCACCATGGTTTCAGGTTAAAATGCCAGGGAATTTAAATGTATATGTAGATTAAGGATAGGTTAGCATTTTTATTGCACTCAGTATATATATTATTGTAGTACATACATATACTACATATACTATTGCAGTACATATACTGCTCCTGTTATCATATGCTCTTTTTTAAATTACTGCTCAAACACTTCTGGTTACATGCAATCTGCATTTTGTTGCACTGTTCTTGTGACATATGCAATGACAATAAATTAAGTGATCATAATGCAGGCTTGTAAGAATATTTGTAAGAGATTGCTTCTTTGTTTTATATATAATCAATATTAACAAGGATATTAAACATTACAATCAACATATAAATATATCACTTATTGCACAACAAAGCTGCTTTCCTCTGTGTTTGCGTTTAAAGCAAAGAGAAGTACGTGTGTTTTAGTTGTGCCTTTACTTTCATCTGTTAGCCTACAAACTGAGCTCTGATTAGGGTCCAACCAGAGACCAGGGGGACTGAGCCACTGGGGCGTGTGATGTCATCAAACGTGACTGAAGCCAGTGCTGCCGTGTATATTTTCTGCCTTTCTCAGTTAGCAGGAGTGGAAAGAAAGTGAGAGAAGTCTGAGAAAATACAAAAAAGTTGATCTCAAACTGAAAACTGAAGACATGTGTGTGGGAATATTGTAAAGAGCATACATACAATTCCTGTAATCACAGTATGCCAGCATTACTGACTGTATGTTTATGAATGCAAGTGACACTACTGCAATACATTTACAGTGCACACACATCATAACACTTTAAACTGAAGAATTATGACATATTGGCATTTACACGCAACACAAATCACTACTTTAGTGCACGTTGCATCCAGCTCATCATTGACTGAGGCCTCTGTTACAGTTGTTCCTACTGGGATCACAGCCTGACTAGGGGGTAGGGGAGGGGGCACAGGGCCTGGACAGCGGCGTTGATCGGGAGGCTTGCGTGTTGACTGTGTGCGAGCTGGACGTGCCAGCAGAGCGGGGACAGCAGTGGGCAGGAGGTTGGAGGTGGCAATGTCGGACTGACAGTTGTACGCCACCTCCTCAAAGTGGGCAGAGCACACATGCTTTGACTGCACATTTCCAAGATTCAAGTCTGCTCTCTGCAAATTCACGATCCATCGCTCGCACCTGCAAAATAAGATCAAAATAAAATAGCTGTTAATTATGCTGCATGTACCTAATTAATAATAATTTAGAAGCTCAAATGTTTGCCTGCATCACACATACAGTAACACAGAAATTCCTAAGTTCACTTTCAGGTCTCAGTTTGTAAATTGTGGAATTCACTAATAACTTATTGGTACGTGCAATGACAACTCAAAACTGTAGATATTTAGAACATAAAACAAATTATGAGAATTGATATTACAATTATTGTACTGTGATATAATTGTTATATAAGAGCATCAACATGTGCTCTAAATAATTAACAGTTAAATAATAAAAATAATTTAAAATGTAGATGAAAGTAAATATGTTCGCTCCCCTGACCTTCTGCAACTAACTTAACTGACGAGACCAGAAGGCTGTGGGCTCACAAGCTACTGCAGTGCTGGCAGTGCTCTCTAACACAGCAGTGAACCGACAGTAACTCTATATTATTCAGTTCACTTGTATTTATATTGACTGCTTTACTCTTTGGTAAAGTTCAGGATGCTGTGTTTTTCTTTGTTAATTTTTATGCTTGAATTGTTTGTTTGTTTTGCTGATTTTTGGTTTGTTTTTGGTGGTCTGGGAGCGGACACCGTCTCCATGGGGATGGGGTTTTGGGGGGGTATCAGGAGGTGAGAAGCTGCAGAGAGGCGTGTAAGACTGCAGCTCTGCTTCCTGGTCTCAGTCAGCACTTTGGAGCATTAATAAAATTGGCCAAATTTGTAGAAATGAGAGCTGCTCCATCCAAAGTGGGATGGACGCCGTCTCTCCTGACAAGACCAGGTTTCCCCCAGAAACAGTTCCAATTATCTATGAAGCCCACCTTGTTTCTGGGACACCACAGATTTACATTTAACCTTAGTCAGCAGTTTCCCCCCGAAAGGCGCTCACCTGTTTGTGGTGTCTGCTGGTGACTGACACTGTTTACCTGTCTGCATACAGCTGCACATTCAAGCATATTTCTACTGCGGACTGATGCAATACACAATATATGCACGTTGTACATAACTTGTAATTCTTAGAGTTATATTTATTTTTATTGCATGTTTAATTTGAGCAATTTTTTGGTATCGTAACATCCAGTGTGGGCAGCTAAGTAAGAATTTCATTGTGCATATGACAATGAAACATTAATTCTTCTTGCAGCTCGCTTCACGTTTCCTAAAACACAGTCGTCAATAACCGGAGTTTGTTCGTCGCAGAGTGGGAGAAAAAGGGTCAACCAGATGGTCCAGAGACAACAGGTTAATCTCTTTATATTAAGGAACTAATCTGATGAGAGGAATTAATACTTAGTCTCTGGGCTGGGCTGGTGTCCCGGTGTTGTGTCAAAAAAGGATTTCCAGTATTTGCCCAAAAATGATTGCCTGTAATTAAACGTCTCTAAACGACTTGTTGACCTATAATGTGTGAAACATAAGTCAAACGAAAGTCATTTCAAGTGAGAAACATCATTTCCGTCACAAGGTAAAAGCTGCACTCAGTTTTTGGCAAAGCGACTTTTATAAATTAATTTTATATCAAGCGAAAAACAGTCATTGACATTAAAATTGTCCTTTTAATGCCTCAGAGGGCTGCAGAAATGGCAACAAATAAAACATCACAGTTTTATAAAGATGCTTTAAGTGGCCCAAAAGCCACTGGGCTGATTATAATGTAGTTACAATAACAGAATCCTAAAGATTCTTGCAAAACTGGTTATTTCTTCATTTTATATATAAGCCCTCCATAAATCATGTGGACTGCACTTATCAATACAAGCAAAGACATTACACATAAAAGCACATAGAAACATCAGAAATCACTTTATGGCAGACGATCACTTTTAGGCACGACACCCTGCTGGAGGAGACTAGCGGTGGCTAAGCTGCCTCCTGGGGGCCCGGCTAGCTACATGATTCAGCAACATTTCTAAAGTGAGCAAAAGCCCAATCTCATCCTCTGACTGCTGTTTTTCTCCATTCATCATCAGACTGAACTTCTGTTACAGTCTCACTGACTCAGCGCTGATGCTCACCTCTGGTTGTCGGTCGGAAATCGGTGAAATCTGAACTTCTGACCCGTCCTGGGGTCGATGGACGTCCTGCTGTTATTGCTGCAGTTCACGACACAGCAAAACCGAGCACCTTTGGTGGCCATACGGGCAGAAATTCAGCAACTATCAAACACTCCGAGCAAAACAAACCACATCGCAACAGACAAATACAAATGGCGGGTTCGGAAAGTCACGTGATTTGCGGAGCCCCACGCTTCGCTCCGTCTCCCTTAATTAACCTCGTCTCAGGGTTCATCAGCCGCATCCCCGCGTTAGAGCACCGACACCATCTGTGTTACTTACCGACTGTCTGCGTCTCTGTCTCGGGTTGGTCTCCAGCAGCCTCAGCTGACGTTCATCTCCCGCTCACACGGGATCGTTTGTAACCTCTGGGAAGATTTCTCCAGCAACACTTATTCTAGTTATTAGACTAAACAGCAGGCAAACAATAACGCTCACGTCACTTCCGACCCTCCGCTTCTATTTTACTTCCGGTAGACTAGATGCATCAAAGGCGTACTGCTGCCCTCCTCAGGTCACTCTAGGAAAACCACGGTACTATTATACTCTACAGTCTGTAATGTCCTGACAGTTCCTCGTGATTAAGGTTTCTCTCTGCAGCACAGTTGCAGCAGACCATCGCAGCATGCTCACCTGCCTGACAGACGTCACATCACACAGGTGTTTTATTTCCAGCACAGCGGTAAAGTGCTGATGCTTTATTGATAGCTGTAAAGAAAGGTGTTCACACTGAAGCATCCGTTTGAAGTCAGATCAAACACACTGAGCTCAGCATGAACTTCCTGCTGACAGAAACTGAAATCAGTGCAAAAGCAGCCAGAACTTTTTAAACATGCTGGAGGCGCTGCAGGAAGTCCTTCTTAGCATGTTATTAGATTCTGGCTGTGCTCATGTTCAACCATGCTGCTGTTTGATGACACGGTTTCCCTGCTGTTTGTTCTCATCAACAGTCTTCTGTTTTTAACTCCCTGTGCTGAAGCTCAGAGGTACAAATACTTCATTACTGTACTAATATTCAGTATCAGTCTGATCCTGACCTAAATTACTGGACAGATAAACAACATTATGGTCCGACGAGCCCAGCGGGGCTCTGTTCAAGGATTTAAAAGCATCTTTCACTGTCCCATAACACAAATCCAAGGACTTCATAAGACGAATGGGACATGTTACATATTGATTAAAGTTCCCAAATGATTTTCCGAGCCTTCAGTGATTAAAATTCCCCATAATAAAGTTTGGAGCATCTGGGGAAATTCCCTGAAGTCGCTGCACGGTCCTCCCAATAGTCCGAGAAGCTAAACCTAGATTAGCCTATAATGAATGTAAACAAGGGTAATAAAAAGCTGTGGAAATTCCCTGGGCAGGTAAAAAGGGCGCAATGACACGGCAAGAAGTTTGATATCAGGAGTCCAAAGCGTCTCCCTGATGACAGTTGTCCTGCACCAATTTCTGTTCACATAAAGACACAGGCCTCCACCCAGTGATTTACCTGTCACCGCGGAGTCTCTGTCCAACCGAATGGGTTCCCCGAACCCCTCAATCTGCAAGTCATGGTCCTTCAGCCATGTTTCTGTCAGTGCCAAAAGACAAGCACTTTGTATTCTGCCAGATACCTGCCATCGGCCTGAAGCTCCTCAGTTTTCCCACAGAGTGACTGAACATTCACCAGCATAATAGTGGGAAGCGGCATCCAACAGTAGCCCTGCCGCTTCAGCCTCCGGCACACACCACCACGTCTCCCCCCCGCTTCCTGACCCCCAGAGACGACTTTCCATAAAGATTCCAGTTCAGAGAATCTCCGACGGAAAAACTGTGGAGGGTTTGACGAGTCCCACACCTGAGTCCCGCAGAAAGAGGAGAAAATCCCGGTTGTATTGCAACCGCTCTGGGTTCACACAGAGCCCACCCAAAAAGTGTCAAAACGAGCAAAAAATGCACTAAACAAGCACAAGTCATCATCATGATTGTTGCTTTTCTACCATCCACCCTAACTTAGAAAAATAAAAAATAAATAAATTAGATTAGACACACACACACACACACACACACAGTACAGGTGGTGTGTCCCCATTACCAGCACCAAAGTTCCACAGGAAATTCACCATGAAACTGTTGCTAAGACAGTAAGTAAGCGAATAAAGACGATCAGAACCTGCTCAGGACCAGATCTTTTTTTAATGCTGTGAAGTCTTAGATCTCAAAGACTTTGTACTTTCTTTAATCATTTAAACTCTCAGGTGAAATATGAAATCCTTGAATGCTCATGGTAAATGATCATAAACACCAGAGTGAGGGGGGTGAGTTTGTAGTAAACAGGTTTATTTAATCCCACAACACATGAAACACTGCTTATAAAAGCCAGGCTTTGAACAATGACAGTTTTATTAATGTAGCACATTTTATTACATGTAAACTCAATGTACTAAAACCACATTGTTCTCCAATGTCTTAAAGGCAACAACAGAACAAAGCTATACAAAGAAATGTTTGAGTTTAACCACACAAATATCGGAAACCTGACAGATCCGTAAACTCTCGGAGCAAAACATAAAAAATGCCATTTGATCTTTTACTTTCTAGATTTTCAAATGTTTCTTGGAAAAATACGTAGTGTTGTGTGCACCTGTATCACTGCATAAATAATTTCCATATGTATATGTTTTATAATGGTAAGATGGGGAAAACCACCAAACAAAACAGCTTGAGTCTTTTATCAAACATAGTGACCATGTCATTCAGGGCTGGACTTTATCAGGTGCTGCACTGGAACTAACAAGCTAAATATTTCAGCAGCACAATAATAATTTAGTAGCACACAAGTGCAAAGTTTGATGTATTTTTGGTTGAGAACGTTTAGTACTGGTCAAAAATGCATTTATGTAGGTCGACTGGCAGCAGCACTGGTTCTCTAATTAAACAATGTTCT
>VOQJ01043151.1:0-15131 GCA_015052665.1 Apistogramma diplotaenia
CGGTTTTATCTTCACTGCATTGGCTTCCTGTCTATTTTAGAATTCATTTTAAAATTATTTTATTTGTTTTTAAGTCTTTAAATGGCCTTGCCCCACCGTACCTCGCTGAGTTGTTGCACCCACACTCACCTTCCTGCTCGCTCAGATCTGCGGACCAGCTTCCTTTGGTCGTACCAAGGACTAAGCGGAGGCTTAAAGGGGACAGAGCCTTTGCTGTGGCAGCTCCCAAACTGTGGAACTCGCTGCCTCTGCACATTAAACAGGCCTGATCATCAGCCTTGTTTAAATCGCTTCTTAAGACTCATCTTTTTAGCCTGGCATTTGACCAAGCTTGAGATGTTTTATTCTTTGTGTATTTAATTCTTATTTATTTATTTATTGCTTTTTCTATTTTATTATGATTCTTGACTAATTGAGTATTTTTATTGATGTTTTAATCTGCATATCGATTTGTACTTTTGTGTATTGTTGTTTTGAATTCTTTTATGTAATAATAATAATAATAATAATGCATTAGTTTTATATAGCGCTTTTCTAGACACTCAAAGACGCTTTACAATTTCGTGCATCATTCATTCACACCTCAATCATACAGCACTTTGGTCAGTGTTTGCTGTTTTAAAGTGCTTTAGAAATAAAATTGGCTTGGCTTGGCTAGAAAAAAGAAAACAAGATGTGATGGTTACTGAGCCAATCAGCGACTGGTATACAAAGCAGCATTCTCTCGTTGGTCACTTTCTATCACTCAACCAATCACGCGGTGTTTACATTCTCACGTCGGCGTCTCAAGCGGCCGCTGGGTAATATTCTTTTAGTGTTAGAATTAATATTTTTAATATATGTTTATACATTTGGTTTTTTAATGAAAAATTCACCAAATATATGCATTACTGTACAACACATATAATATATGTGAAAAACTGTGTTCCTACACTTAGAAATTCCTACACTCCTACACTAATAGTTATTGAAAATTCACAAAACAGCGAGTCTGCAAAAAGCGAACCGCAAAGTAGGGACCTCAAATGGAGATTTTGACATAATTGCATAATTGTGCTAAAAGACATGCAGTTACTGGGATTAGGTTAATTGGTGACTCTAAATTGTCAATAGGTGTGAATGTGAGTGTGAATGGCTGTCTCTCTGTTAGCCGTGCAACAGGCTGACCTGTACAGGGTGCACCCTGCCTCTCACCCTCCAGTAGGTACAGCAGTAGGAATGCTGCACATCAAATGTCCAGCAAGTGTCAGTACTCCTAAATGAGCCGTTAAGCGGGGTTTTGTGTAGTCACGCTTTTGGCTAATCAGTTAGCAGAAAAGATTTGACACATTCATGGGACCTGATCATAATATCACTAGCTAGGCTCATGGCTAATGGGTAGCTAGCCAGCACTTGCAGTAACACCTTGAACTCTCATTAAAGAAATTCAACTCTCGTTTATAATGCTTTTAAGCCCCTCCCCAGAATAAACTAGCCAAACATTTATCAGTTAACTCACCCAGAACCTGCCACACCTTGTTTGACACTTTGGACCTCTGAGATAGTGGTGACATGGAGCACCCATCAAAAATTTTGGTACTGATAATTTTAATTATTTTACAATAATAAATGGTTTTGAATAATGAGAATGTTAATACTTTTAGTGATGGCAAAACAAGGTGTTTTGAAGCTCCAAACCGTTTGTCAAAATTTGGTACGCTACTCGATGTTTCATTCACTACTCTTGGTAATGACATCTATTGGCAATGGTGGTTGTTGCAAAGCCAAATGAAGCCCAGCAAATATGATGCACTTTTCCTGTGTATTTTTTTGGGTTTCATTTGTCATTGATTCAAAGTTAGTGGCACACTTGCAGAGGTGACAAAAGTACTGACATTCTGTTCTTGGTTAAAGTACAAGTAGAAATACTTTTGTTAAAAAAAATACTGGTTCATCTTCTTTACTCAAGTAAAAGGAAAAGTACAGGCTCTGAAATGTACTCAAAGGAAGAAAGTAAAAGTAACTCTTTGGAGGACATTTCTACCAGCTATTTTTCTATAAAGCTAACTGAACCTCATTGTACGTATTCTAATAATATAAAATACATGACAATGCAAATGTTTTTCCACAATAAATTTGGATTCTAATGAATGTACTCAGCTTGAATCTGTTATGTAGGACACAAGCTGTGAAAGGGATTTTAAAAACAGCTCTATTCTATGTGTCCTACATTATAGAGGGTGCCTATCTGTTTTTGGATGTGGAGGGAGGTACACTCAGGGGTTACAGTGGGATTCAATGATATAAAAACAAGGATTATTCACCATCATGGTTCAGGGGAAGCATACAAAAAGCTCTCTGAGATTTCAGCTGTCACTTTCCACTGTGAGGAACATAGTGAGGAGATGAAGACCACAGGCATAGTTCTAGTTAAGCCTCGAAGTGACAGCTAAGAAACATCTCAGATAGGCAGAGGAGAAGGATGGTGAGAACAGTCATAGTCAACCCACAGAGCAGCTCCAAAGACCTCCAGCATCATCCTGCTGCAGATGGTTTCACTGTGCATCGTTCAACTATTCAGCACTCCGCACAAGCAGAGGCTGTATCAGAGAGTAATGCAGAAGAAGCCTTTTCTGCACACACGCTACAAACAGAGTCACTGAGGTCTGCTAGAGCACATTTGGACAAGCAGCTTCATTTTGGAATAATCTGCTGTAGACTGATTAATGTAATTGTTAAATTGAGTGAATAAACTGAAATGAAATGAAATAATATGACAGCTGATTGCTTCATCATATCCAAACCAGCATTGCCACAGTCAGGACTGAGTCATGGTTTCTAAAAACTTTACAAAACCGACCCACTTAGTGATGTAGTAGGTGTAAAATCTTGAATAAAATGTTGCTCTGCATGACTGACTTTATTTTCTCTGACTTTATGACATGCAAATTTTCTCCAAGTGTATTTTGGGTAAGCTGCACGGCAGCTTAGTGAGCACTACAGTCAGGACATTGCCCCCACCTTCTCTGGCTAGTTGCTTTGTATTAGAACCTCTTTTCGGGACCAGATAAAGAAAAAATCTGTTGCGGATCTGGCAAAAATCTTTTTGTCAACCACCCAGCAGGAACTTCTACATTCAGTGAGGTTTGCACCACCCTCCTTTTATTTTTGACTCTTCCCACCACCGTTGCAACCTCTGAGCACTCATTCTCCAAGTTCAAACTCATTAAAAATCCACTTGAGGAGCACAGTGGGACAGGAGAGACTGAGTGGACTTGCCATGTTGTCCAAGGAGAATGAGAGAGCAAAGACAATGGACATACAGAGCATTGTGGATAAGTTTGCGGAGCACAAGGCTCGTCGCATTCCCTTCAAATAGTAGTGAATAGGCCTAAAGTACTTGTGTTTGTGAACATGTGGGCCGCTGAGTCTGTTTTACCCAACTTAGAAGCTACTGATTTGAAATAGATAAAGTGGGTGTCAAAAGAATCAGATCGCTATCTGTGGTGCTGAACTGCTTTGAATTTGTTTTGGTTTTTTTTGTTTGTTTTTATCATTAGTTACAATGTAGGCTAATGTTTTTTGTTTTCCTTGATGGACTTTAAAATGATAGTTATTTTCCATGGTGCCAAAGCTTGTAAGCCCCGCTGTTGCGGGCATGTGTATGTTGTAAAATCATGTTATGATGAGTGTTATTAAATAGAGTATAAAGGGCGGGGCAAATGACCGGGCTCAGCCCATGGGCTAAGGTAAAGGGAAGGGGAGGGGGAAAGGAGCCACTGGAGGCGTCCACGTCCTCAGTCGACAGATCAGCCAGGCACATAGTCTTCCAGTTACAGGAATCCACAACGTAGTCAGCCGGATATGTCCTACTGAGACAAGAGGGTTCCCCTTTCCCCAATCTCCTCATGGAGAGATGCACCTTGAGCAGTTCTACTGTGTTCCTTGTGAATGACCAAGCTTCTCAACCCATCTCTATAGGACAGCCCAAAAACCCTTCTGAACAATCTTATTACTTTTGCTTTTATCCGCAATCTTATTCTTGTAGTCACTCCTACAGCTTGTGGCCACAGGTGAGGGCAGGGACACCGACTGAGTATTCAGTTGACAGTTTAGCTTTCTCACTGAGTTTTTTTTTAACACAACACACAAGTACAGAATTTGCATTACTGCTGACACTGTACCAACTTGTCGATCTCCTACTCTCTTCAATTATAAACAAGATCACAAGATACTCAAACCTGGCCTTAATATGTAGGTGAGTTATCACAAAAAATTACTGTTATTTCAACTCTAGTGCTTGAATTACATGCATCAGTGACCCACAGGATGGCAGCAAAGCTCTGACTCTATCTGCACTGTCAAATACCATGGAAGAAGAATAAACTTGTGATATGGTTATCTGTTTTGATTGGCACCATGTACTGATAAACAAGGTGTACACTACACTGAGAAAGGACTGAAAAGGAACTCTACGTTAAGTGCTTGATTTCATACTTTATGTGAGCAATAGATTATTATCAGCATTGTTTTTTTGTAGCCAAAGGTGGTTTTGGCATAACCATTTTCTACTTGAGTAATCTGAAGGCAACCCCCTTTAAAATGATGTCGATGCTCTAACAATATGTATACTCTTGTAGTGTCTGACATTCTACAACATGTTTTGTGCTGTTGTGGACCTACTGTATGTGAGGGATCTTCTTAGTCTCTCTATACCAAAATATGTTGTTTGTTTTACATCAGTCAGGGAAGCTAGGAGTTCAGGCATTTGTGTCATCAAATAAAGAGGTGTATGAATTCCTCCTGTTATAGCCAAGGATAAAGGTTTACATATCAGTGTGTGTTGCCTACAGACCCAGCTAAACCCAGTTCCATAGAAACCATATATGGGGACAATCTGCATGCTATGTAAGCCACTTTAAACCAAGAATCAAGGAGCTGGATATTGGTCATCTGCTCCCAGATGTCTCAAGTGTCTGTCTTTGACAATGTCTACGCTGTACTAAATCTATATTGTTACACTGAGACTTTCTCACAGAGGATTTCTTCAAAAACACATATACAAGAAAGAAGAAACACGACACTCTGTATGTAAAGGGTCACTGTGATATTGTAAGAGTGCATGGATCCACTTTGTAACCACATTTTATTAAGCCTCTGCATCTGCAAAATCCAAAGCAGGGCAGAGCAGGTATATATGACAACAAAATAACTTAAATCCCAGAAGTTATGTTTGCATCATCTCTGTTCTATCCATTGGACCATTTTTGATGGACCATTTTTTTACAGCAATGGTAGATCATAGAGCCTCATGCAATAATTCCCAGATGGCTACACTAGCAGATTTTAGACATGTTAATGGATGCTAAATTAGGCTAACAAACCCTTATTAACCAGGAACCACTATTTTATTTTATCTTAAAGTTATTTCATCCTCTTTAAAGGTGACTGGGTGAATGAGGCTTGTAATAAAAAGCACTTTCACTGTTGAGTTAGAAAAATGCTAAATAAGTACCAGTCTATTGACCATTTATATTTTGTCCAAGAAAACTAATTATCAATAGATGATGGCTAGATAATACTTCTACCCTGACCTCAATAAAACGTTGTCACAACTTGGTGCTCCTCTATATTGTCTACCTCGTTGATGGCTAGCTGTTCTCCTCCACCTCCTCCAGGGTGTCCATAACAATGTCCAGAACCTCGAAATTCATCATAGAGAAGATCCTCTTCACTGCCAAGGTCATCCTGAAGCCCTGCCTTATCTGATGTCCCATCAGAAGCAACTACCGCTGAGTCAGGAAGAGAAAAGAAAAGACAACAGACACTTTGATAAAAGATAAGCATTTAGCAACACAAAGTTATCTTTGTCTGACAGTGCTTTGAGTGCTCAAAGTAGAGTAGAAAAGCACTATAGCTATAACAATGTACAATTAAGTGCAATTAACATACATTTTATATACTATCTATACCACTTAAAACACTGTATAGATATATACTATATGGATGACAAGCTATGAAATGTCTGATGCCTAAGTAATCTAGTAAGACGGGACAAAAACAACAGAATAAAACAAAAACAAAGCATAATAAAAACATAGTGTCTAATTTACTATTACTAAAAATCATATGATGATTATTACCTTTATTCAAGCATGTTTATGTACAGTTTGTAGTCTGTAGCTGTAGGAGATGTATTTTTTTCATGCAAAAACAAGTCAGGAGTGACAGTTTAATACTAATCTCTTCATTTTTTATTACTTTAAACTAAATAGTTTTGGATTTTAAAAGGTTATATAGAGATTGTTATCTGTAATTATTTGTGATATTTTAAAAACATGAAAAATATGGTGGCTAAGTGACCTAAATGAAAACATACACAGCAGTTGAAAACTTCCATATCAAATAAAATCAAAACATCAAGCCAACAGCTACAGTGCTATAAAAAAAAATTTTTTCCTTTTTGATTTCGTGTTCTTTTTTTTAATCAAACAAATTTTAATATTGGCCAGACAAACCATAGTAAACAAATTACAGTTAGTTAATTAAGTTAATCATAAATGAAGTATGATTAGATCATAAAAGAATGATCATGAAAAGTTCCAGTCCCTGGATCTTTTCGTTTTTCCACATTCTTTGGAAAACTGAGTTTTTTATGTGGTTTCACTTTTCACTTACATACCCACAACTGAGGCAGTTTAGATCATCACAAAATGACTAAAGGAAGAATACTCCATACAAAGCACAACCAGCTTCACCCCAAATCAGATTTGTACACTTTTATATCTCTGCCTTACCACAACATATTTCAAATGATGGATTCTACATTGGCTCCCTAGTGTCACCCATTATAGCCAACCTTTACATGGAGGAAGTGGAAAGTTAAGCTCTTGGTTCTTTCACAGGGATGACACCTAGTCACTGTTACAAATATGTGGATGACACCTGGGTCAAAATCAAAACCCAAGAAGTAGAAGCATTCACTCACCACATCAACTCAATGAACAAATACATCAGTTTTACCAGGGAGGACACAAGGGACAACAGGCTACCATTCCCGGACTGTGCTGGAAGATGGAAGCCTCAACACTGAAGTTTTCCGGAAGCACACCTGTACCTACTCTTTGATTCCCACCACCCACTGGAATGCAAACTTCGGGTGATCAGGACCCTGCAACACAGCATTCCTTCTAAGGCAGAAGAAAAACAATAGGAACACAGACAAAGAAATCCCTCAAAACATGTGGTTGTCTCAACTGGGCTTTCATCAAATCAACGAAGATGCACAGGAAAGAAGGTCAAACACAAACTAGGGAAAATAAGAATGACAAGCGGAACAATACTGCCATCCCTTGTGTGGCAGGCTTGTCAGAGAAACAGAATAATTTTCTCCAACCATGACATCCCAGTATACTTCAAACCAAGTCACAGCCTAAGGCTCTACACTGGACAAACCAAACAGCCTCTTCACAAACGAATGGCACATCTGTATACATTCATCAGCTGTACATCTGCATCTGAAGGAGAATGGCACTGAATACTGAACCACCAAATTCAAGTGAATAAGACAGGTGCCAACTTTATGGATGTAGGGACAGAGGCAGCCTGAGGCAGCAAAGCTCGTGGTGCTTTCCAGAAAGTGGGACATTTGAAGACTACCAATACAATACCAGTTAGGCCACTTTGTGAATTCCAAAAATGTAAGGTTTTCCAACTTGACATTCAATTTTAGGTGGTTTATTTTTTGTTTTTGAAACCAAGTTTGTTCCAAGTAGAGTCCATGCTCTCGCTATTGCCCCAAGTTAACAAAAAAGGTCTGAGTGCCAGCTGCCGCATTACCATTACAGTGATTTTTTTGAAGTTATAAATGTGTTCATGCTTTTGCCACTTTACATTTATCTCCCTGAGAAACTTAGATCATATAATAAAGAAAAATGTTGAGAGCAGATTGTTTTGTACAAACAGGAGAACCTTGTAAAAGTGGCGATGCTTGGCTACTATATGTTTTTGTTTTAATTTTTCTGAGTTTCTTGGAAATAAAGAGTAATTTGACCACTGGTAATTGCCAATTTGAGGTTCTACGAGACAGTGCTGACTTAAAAAGTAAAACAAGAGTAAAAAGAAAAAGTGATGTCGATAGCGACAGTGCTGAGATCAGGAGACTGATCAACTCCCCCCAAAAAATACCCTTCCCTCAGAGTGAACCCAGTTGGGTTAAACTCAACTCCTTGATTGTTCAAAAATAAAATTAACCATTTGTCTTTTACCGCTCCCTTGGAAGGTAGAGAAGGTAAACGGTTGCATGTCTGGTTTGCCCATCCCTGTAAAGGTTTATTAAAATAATTACTTGTGGTCTACAGGTCCTTTTGATATGTGGACCCTTATTTAAGCAGCAACCCTTAAAGCAGGGCAAGAATTTTAAAAATTCCCACCCTTCCTCTTATACTTGAATGCATGGCTGCCAGTATCACAGCAATGCCAGCCCAGAATACCCTCTCAAAGTATGACAACCACGACAAGATGTCACTGACAAGTCAGAAACGTAAAATTGACAACTGGCCATTTAAAGCTGCCTGGACTGATAAATACATGTTTATTTTACCCCAAATACTGAACTCTAAGTCACTGAGCTTGATTTGCAATGAAAGCCTGTTGGTATTAAAAGAATATAACATTCGGAGGCACCATGAGAAACACAGAGTTTTGGGAGAGCATTTCCTGGACAGGAGCTGTTCCACATTATTATTCATAAAACATATGTGTGGTGAATAGATGCCTTGTTAAAAATATTCAGGTCAAGGTTTGGACCAAATGTTAAAATTTGCAATGCACTTGAATTATTTTGCTCATCAATAAATGATGCAGCATAAAGCCTTTATTGTGAATTACTTTATTTTTATAGTTTAGTACAGGTGGTGTAATTAGAGTTAAGGTTCAAGAAATAAGATTAGTTAGGGGTCTTCGACCCAGTGGTATCACAAAATTTTCAAATCTAACCCAAAAGAAAAAGTAATTGAATAGGACTGCCTTAAAGCCTCAGGAAAGCAGGGTTTTTAGGCCCCTTAATTTATTCTGAAACATAAAAGCAAGCAACACAGAGAAAAATGAATCTGTGGCGAAGTCAATATAACATTACTGAATATCTGAAATCAACAATGAAAGTTCAAGTTAGTATCTTTACACAAATATGAATAGTATTGAGGTCAAGATACAAGACACTGTAATAAATTGTTTAAATACTAAGAGCCAGTTTTCCTAAGTTCATCCACAGAACAAAAAACAATCTTGTTATCTTTATTGCATTTCATTCAGTATTTCAAAACACCAAACCCTACCAATAAGCCATCACATTCCCAAGCGGCAACGGACCAGGTGTGATTTGAAGTAGAGGCGATTTTGAGCTAGCAGAAGTCATTAAGGTTTTTTTCAAAGAGTCTGTTAGAGACTACATGACTTTATGTTCTGAAAGTTTTAGAAGCAATAAAGTTCATCAGTATGGAGTTAAATTGCTGCCTTAAAGTTTGTTCAAAATATTTTTGAAACTGAAAAAAAAGTTTTGCAACTGAAAAAAAAGATGTGAAACTGGAAAAAAAATTTCAAGACTACTTTTCAGATTCAAGTTTTTTTTTCCGAACTTTCAATTTTTTACATTTTCAGATATTTTTTTTTTTTTAGTTCAAACTTTTAGCCCCGTTTTGGCATGGGGTTGTGGAATTATGACTGACAACTCAACACAGTGGCTGAACAATGTAGTCCCAGCTGTTGCATTCAGGGACTGTGGGAATTAGAAATGTCTTTAACGCATCATTGATATTCTATGTGGTAAATATATTACTTATATAGCGCTTTTCTACTCTTCTGAGCACTTAAAGCACTTTATACAACATGTTTCCATTCACACCACATTCATTCAAACACTTCCATGTTTAACTAAGCTAAGTGCTTATTATCAAACATTGACACTCCAACACTTGTGTTCGGAGAGCAACTTGGGGTTCAGCCAGGAATCAAACCATCAGCCTTCTGATTGGTACTGTAGGTGACCTGCTCTACACCCCATGTATACATGTGATTGGTTTTGAAAGATTAAATGCTTCATCGATAGAAGCAGCTTATGTGAATACACGAGTCACTCAAATCTCAGAGGAAAAAATATAATCTTGACAGATTTGCACAGAAACAAAAAGTGTGCTCCAGGGTCTGGATCACCACACTTTTACTGGGAAATGGGGCTTGCTGACTGGACACGCTCACTCTCCTGGACCTCAAGGTCCAGGGGAGGGAGAGACACTCGCCACATACTGTACCAGGGAGAGTGCACCATGGCTGGTTAAAATGCCCCATGTCCCCGTATCCTCGAGTGCACACTGTACCCGGGGAGAGTGTGTAGCTAGTGTCCCTCCCTCCCTCCCTTGGAGCTCAAATCTCACCACAAAGAAACCAATAGTAAACAAGGGAGAGTCTGGCCTGAGGGTACCTGTGCTACAGGACTGTTTTGAGTACGCTGACTGAGCCATGTTCAAGGAAGCTACATCCACAAATAACCACACTGACGTTGAGGAATGTGCTGCATCAGTGTCTGCATACATGCAGAAGTGCATGGAAAATGTCTCTGAAACTTAATATACAGCAAAACAGGCAAATCAGAAACTCTCGATGGCCAGTAAGGTTCGTGGGATTCTGAAAGCATGGAATAATGCATTCGAATCTGGAGACACAGCTGCACTCAGTTCAGTGAGAGTCAATGTGAACTGGCCATCAGGATCACAAAATGAGCCTACAGCGAGATAATCAAGGGCATCTTCCATGACCCAGCAACAGCAGGCAGATGTGGCAGAGAATCTAGTCCATCACAGATTACAAAGCATCGCTACCACCATGTGACTACAACACAGACTTTCTGAATGATTTGCATTGAGAAATGCTTTGCATGGTTTGAGATACCCAATGACAACAAAGCAGCAAAGTATTCACTTATTTCAGTGTTTCCTATCTAACATTCACACTCCATCGTTTGCATCAGAGAGCAACTTGGGGTTCAGTATCTTGACATGGAATCGAACCACCAACTTTGTAATCAGCAGATGCTCGACCGCCTGAGCCCCTGCCACCCCATGTCTCATGAGGGACAACAACAAAGTGGCCTAAAGAGAGGAGTTGGTTAAATGGTACAGCGCCAACTCCTCAATGTCAAAAAAACAAAATAGATGATTGTTGCCTTTAAAAGGACCGGTCAGCATCACATACCACTCTGCATCAACATTACAGCTGGGGAGACAGTCACAAGCATCAAATTTCTGGGGGTGCAGATCACAAATGACCTCACCTAGCCATAGAACATAGGAGCTCTGGTGAAAAAGGGTCAATAGTGTTTGCAATTTTTGTGCAGGTTGAGGAGTCAGAACACTTGGGGCAGTGAACCCCAGATTTGAAGAGTGGCTCCAACATGTCCAGAATTGTACAGTCCAAGGAACAGCTAATATGCTGCACATCTCCCTGACCGTGATAGTTTTACTTGGAGGATGACAAAGATTGCCCACGGGGACCTTTATTTATGGAGATTGCACTACCAGAAGGCAATATTTCAAACATTGAGGACACCTACAAATACCTTGGAATCCCACAGGGAAATGGAAAACTGGAAGAGGCTGCTAGGAAAGCTGCAATCTCAGAGTATCTGCAGAGAATAAGGCCTGTCCTAAAGAATCAGCTGAATGGGAAGAACAAGATTTGGGCAATCAACAAAGATCAATGAATACATCAGTAAGATGGCCACAAAGGATCATCTGCTTAGTGAGTACTTCAGGCAGCAAAAACCTGATAAAGAAGAGGGGAAAGAACAGGAACTATCATCGAAGTACAGACTTCTGCATGGCATGTACCACCAGCAGATTGAAGAAGTGATATCATCACCTTGTTAAAATAATGGCTTGTCTTTTGTTAGGGTTTTCAGAAAAGACAAAAAAATGAAACGAAACATAGAAATCTAGATGATATAGGCAAAAACAAAACTTTCATTAAAAAAAGTTAAAATAATGGCCTATGTCATTTTCTAATGAAAGTTTTATTTTTGACTAAATCACCCTTAAAAAAGACTTATTTTAACAAAGTGACGATATTGAAAAATCCTACCAATGGCTGGATAAAACTGGACTAAAAGACAGAGGCACTAATCATGGCAGCACAGGAGCAAGCTCGAAGGACAAAATTGATAGAGGCTGGGGTCTACCACACAACGCAAGATCCCTGAGACAGTCCAGCACATAACAGCAGGGTTCAAGATGCTAAACAACCAATAGTAGTGGTGAGCAAAAAAAAAGGAAAAAAGCCACAGCGATACAAAGTGATGGCAACATCAACAAGAAAGAACATGAGAAGCTCAAAAAATACCTATGACTCAGAGCTAAAAAGGCTGTGGAAGATGAAGGTCCCTGTGGTAATCAGAATGGCTCCAGCAGATTCCATGAATGGCATCTGAGATCTCTGTCCAGAAGAGCGCAGTCTGAGGGTCCTGCACAGTATCTTAGCTGTTCTTAAAACTCCCAGGCCTCTGGTAGAGGACCTGAGTTTGTATGACCAGGACAGCGCACAGGGCGAGTGAGGAATTTATATTTACACACACACACACGCACGCACGCACGCACGCACGCACGCACGCACACGCACACACACACACACACACACACACACACACACACACACACACGCACACACACCTTAATCTTCAAAGTAATATTAACAAACAAATGTAGTGGAGAAATCTTGAGGAATGTAACAAATTATTAAAAAAAACACAAACTGTACAAATTCAAATTAAGTATAATACTTAAGAGGGTGTAATTTTTAATTACTACCTACCATGACTGCTTTTGTGGTCTTGCACAGCTATGCTGAATGTTGACACAACTGGTCAAAGTAAGCACTAATATATGCACAAAATATCTGTGTTCTTGTATGATAATAAGATGTATTTACATGGCACATGTATTATCCTCTGAAGTGTCTGAATTCAGTTTGCAGGCTACCTGGCTGATGAGCTAAAAATACTTGCACTGTCATACTTCATAATAGGCGTCAACCTTAGCTGCCTTGCCAGCAGTTGTTGCCACGGAAGATGTCTCCTTGGTGACAAATCACCGTGGAGACAGAGAGAGAAGGATATAAAGAAAGAGCAAATACAGATCAACCCCAAAAAACACACACTCCTCAGCCAATGTGGAAAAAATGCACTGAAAAATTCAGTTATTTTGATATTTTGCAGGGGGGGGGGGGTGTATTGTTTTCTTATGCAAAGCATAATAAAACTACTTTCCTTTTAGGATTACAGAAGAATTGTGCTCTATTGCTGCCAACATCAAGAAAAAATGTTATGGCTGTTGTGGTTCTGATGTGGGCAGTGGAGGACAGTGATGATGTGTGATGCAGTAGTGAGATAAAAGAGCTATAGCTTTTGGTTGACCTTGATTTATGTGTACAGAGCTCGTGAATTCTGCTTGACAGAATCATGGAGGGGAAAAAGGAGGGACAATATTTGAACCCCTGCTACTTTTAGGCTTGCTCACTTCCAAATAAATAAATACAGTACTCTCTCATTTTTATGGTAGCTTCATTTTAGTCAAGTCAAGTCAAATTTATTTCTAAAGCACTTTAAAAACAACAAACAGTTGACCAAAGTGCTGTACAACACAATACAGTACACAACAACATAGCATAACACATAACATCAATAATAGGTAAGATAGCAACATAATCACACATAACATCTATTTAAAAAAATGATAAAATGGGTAAAATAACATATTAAGACACAGTAAAAGCCAGAGTATAAAAGTGAGTTTTCAACCGGGTTTTAAAAATGTCAACTGTTGGGGAGGTCTTAATGTGTAGGGGTAATGTATTCCAAAGTGCAACAATGGGCAAGGGCCCGATCACCTCTGTGCTTCAGTCTTGACTTCGAATTGAGAATTTCATAAGCTGAGCAGACCTCAATGACCTAGAGGGAGCGTGCAAGCATATGAGGTCAGACAGGTAAGAGGGTGCTAAACCGTGCATAGCTTTAAAAGTAAGTAAAAGGATTTTAAAATCAATTCTAAACCTCACTGGGAGCCAGTGTAAGGAAGCCAAAATGGTCTCGCTTGCGAGGACCAGACAGTATACGTGCTGCTGCATTTTGGACCAGTTGTAATCGATGAATCAACGATTTACTGACACCTGTATAGAGGCTATTGGAATAGTCTAGGCGGGATGAGATGAAAGCATGAATTGCTTTTTCAAAATCCCCAGAGCCAAGAAAATGCTTTACCTTTGCAAGAAGTCGGAGGTGGAAGAAGCTCGATTTAACAACAGTGTTGATGTGCTTCTCAAAGGTCAAATTACTGTCGAAAATCACTCCGAGATTCCTTGCAAAGGGTTTTTTGAAAAGTTCCAGAGGGCCAAGATCATGGAGGTCAGGGGTACTAAAGACAATGATCTCTGTCTTTTGGTCATTTAAGCTAAGAAAATTTGAAGCCATTCATGTCTTGATATCATTCAGGCAAGTTAATAAGGCCTTTAAGGGACTCATAGAACGGTGTTTCAGTGGTAGGTAGATCTGGGAGTCATCCGCATAACAATGATATTGTACACCATGTTTCTTGAAAACAGAACCCAAGGGGAGCATTTAAATTGAGAAAAGAAGGGGACCAAGGATGGACCCCTGTGGGACCCCACAAGCAAGTGGGCTTTCAGAGGAAGAAACAGTCCCCAGTCTAACCATAAAAGTTCTGTTGGTTAAGTAAGACTTAAACCATTCAAGTGCTGTTCCTTTGATTCCAACATACTGCTCTAGTCTAGATATGAGGATACCATGATCAACTGTATTGAAAGCAGTAGTGAGGTCTAAAAGTACTAGTACTCACCTGAGTCAGTAAAAGTTAGGAGATCATTTAAAACTTTTAAAAGAGTGATTTCAGTGCTGTGATGCGTTTTAAATCCAGATTGATAAACTTCAGTTATATTATTTTGATCCAGGAAGGTCTGGAGCTGAGGAAAAACAACTTTTTCCAAAACCTTAGAGAGGAAGGGTAATTTAGAGATTGGTCTGAAATTAGATAAGATTGTAGGATTGAGATTTTGTTTTTTAAGGATGGGTTCCACCACAGCACGTTTAAAAG
>VOQJ01043152.1:0-22737 GCA_015052665.1 Apistogramma diplotaenia
AGGACAGCCACTGATGTTTCTTCATCAGTGATAGTTTTCATGCGTCCACATTTTGGCAAATCCAACACTGAACCAGTTTCACGAAACTTGGCAAGCAGTTTGCTAACTGTAGCATGGGAGATGGGTGGTCTCGTAAGGTGTTTTGCATTGAAATCTGCTGCAATGACCCGGTTACTGCGTTCACCAGACATCAACACAATTTCTATCCCCTCCTCACGTGTTAACCTCTGCGACATGTAAACAAAGAGAAACTTGTAAATAACTCATGAAAGAATAAAGTTACGTTAAAGCCAAGCACACCATTGTTTTTGTTGTGAAATTACCAATAAATTAGATGTCACATTACCGTCTTCCCATTGAAAAAACAAAAGTTTGATCCTAATTGACCGACTTCAAAATGGCCACCATGGTCACCACCCATCTTGAAAAGTTTTCCCCCTCCCATATACTAATGTGCCATAAATAGGAAGCTAATATCACCAACCATTCCCATTTTATTAAGGTGTATCCATATAAATGGCCCACCCTGTATATACACACTTTGTTCTCCAATCATATTGGAGAGTATTCATATCAACAAGAACACCTCACGTCATATTTCATTGCTTATACTGGTCTGCAGTTCTCCATAGTAATGGTGCTTCTAGTGGAAAGTGGTCTATTGGATTAAAAAAAATTGCAAAGATACTATTCTGATATCAGTGCTCCAGAGGGAAAGTTTGACACAATGGTCATGGTAGTTGTGATTTTAATGTGTTCAAATGGGGAGATCTTTTTGTCCATAATTAGTTTTTAGTTTTGCTTACAAAGTTTCTTATTTTGAAATTCCAAAAAAATATATATCCAAGTGTCTGTTGTAAGACACAGCAGTTAAATTGTGCAGTTTGTGTCTATGTAATGATTTCAATGTTGTCCCAAACAGATACGGACCACTGTGGAAATGGCGCTGTGGAAGAGATACTACTTGTCGGGGATGATAGATTCTAAAATGATGCTTCAGGCTGTTCGCTTTAGTCTGTGTGCTGAAGAGTCCGAGGACATGCTCAACCTGTCTGGAACAGTCTTAGAGGCCATATTTGATGCAGATGTTAAAGCGTCCTGCTTCCTTGGCACCTATGCTAACATGTGGCATGTGTATGCTCTGTCGTCAGTTCTTCAGTTCAACATCTACTCCATCTACCCCATGTTCAATCTGAAGATCAGACCGTATTTCAACAGAATCATACGGCCAAGGAACTGCCCTAAAGACTTTGAGCCCCAAACCATCCACATTATGTGGTCTGGCAATCTGCAGTCTGAGTCATTATTTAGACCCAGTTATTTTGTTGCATTAGTCCAGACAAACGGCCTTACATTTGAGAACCCTGATAACACACCTGTGTCAGCCATTAAAAGTGAGGAGCACAATCATGACCCCCAGCTTTCTTATCCCAGTTTGAAAGACAAGTACAACATCACCAAGAGAACCTTCTATCGCTGGAAGAGGCAGACGCAGGAACACTGCAAAAAGTCAGCAGCCAGGTATGAGGCAAAACATTTCTTGCAAGCTTGCTACCTGTCAGGTAAGCTCATCCCTTTGCACCAGTTTAAACAGGTCTTCCCTGAGATCTCTAGGTCATCCTACTACAACTGGAAGCATGAGCTGATAAAATCTGGAGGAAAATTCTCCACGACCTCTTCAACTGGGGAGACAAGTTCTGGAGACAGCACAGAGCAGGAAGCCTGGTCATCACCTGATGCAAAGCAGGACGAGCTGGAACACCACGACACTGTGGCCAGTATGTTTGGCCTCAACCTTAGCAAGCTGGATGCGGAACGTGCTCAGAATGTGGCACACATGCAGGAAGCCAAGCGCTGTCTGCAGAATTGCATTGCCATGAACACCTGCTTGCCCTTCAGGATCTTCAAAAGAAAATTTCCGGGAATCTCACGATCAACCTACTATAACTGGAGAAGAGAAGCCATGTTGTTTATTAGAGGCTACAAAGGCAGCACTGGCAGCAGTGAAGATGGCTCAGACAAGAGCCAAAGCCCAAAAAGTCTGTCTCCAGAGACTCATAACATGAATCAGTCAGCTGTCCCAAGGATGAGAATCTACAGACCAAAACACAGAAGTTACAGGCTGGCTTATATGAGTAAAAAACAGCTCAGAGAAGCCGCAAAGTTGCATGTCCAGAAGGCTAAATGGTCCCTTGCAAAGTTTAAGATGAAATTCCCATCCATGTCAACTTGTCTGTACTGGCTGTGGCGTAGCAGCCAGAACCACAAGAAGAAAATGGTCACCCAGAGTGCAGAGGTCCATGATCTCAAGACGCTGGAGAGCACAGGTGCAGCAAACCCAACCCCAGAAAGCATGGTGGAGAGTCAGATGACAGCCCCATTTGTCAAACACCCCAAATTTCTAGAAAGCACCACCATGCCGTCTTTTGTTTCCCCACACCCCAAGTACCTCCTTCACAGAAAGCCGCCTGTGGGTGAGCAGATGTTTTCGATGGATGTTGTGACTCTGGCCAACTTCAAGGCAAAGGCAAAGCTCTTCCTACAGCAGCGCTTCGAGGAGAAATCCTTCCCCACATTTAAAGAATTCAGGTCCTACTTCCCGTTCACCCCCCGCTCGACTTACTACATGTGGAAGCGAGCTTTGCATCACGGGGTATCACTGATTCATGCTTAAAAGCTTTAACGCCATTTAAAAATTGGCATTCAGGGGCAAAATGAAAGCTCTGCTAGTGAGCGTTACGCTCGCACCTCTGCCTCAGCATTTTGTTCTAAACAAACTACCTACACATTGTTGCCTTATGTTCTCATGTTCTAAAAGAAGATATAGTTAGCTTAGCATTTAAATGCATTGTGTCCCTCCTTGTCTCCCAGTACCACTGATTATTCCTCCCTCTTGGACATTTACACATGTATGTGTGTGTGTGTGAGAGAAGAAGCTGAGTTGTGGGCCCATGTTAAACCCTGCATGTTACCCTCCAGGCAAAAGACACTTCAAAGCTTTTGTTTTGTGTCATTTTGTTTGAACCTGTGTCTCCTCCATTTTCCTTTAATCCCTACTCTCTAACTTGGGTGTCCTTCATTTTTACTTTTTTTCCCTCTCTTTTTATTTTCTGTGATGTTGATGCTTAATTATGAGTCTTTTGTTGTAATCAACCCGGGGATTTAATATTTTTCTTTTTTTTTCCCCCTTACTTTTAATTTTTTTGAATGTAAACAGCTGTAAGTGTTAGTGTTCAGATAAGATTACTTTTTTTGTTGTGGAAAACAGGGTTGCAGGGTTCAAGGTAGTTCTTAGAAGATTTTATGATTTTGACATGTTGGCTTGGTTTCTATCGGGAAATTGAGACTATGAACTTGGTAATGTAAGGCATTGCACTAAAATGTTTGTCATTACACTGTTGGATATGTTACTTTAACCATTGCAGCATGTGGTTCCATTTCCCAGAGTGTCAGTTCCATGTTATCAAAAGGCAATGACATCACAGAACTATGTGCATGCTGTCTGTTTGTCCTCCATGCATCATTGGAAGTAGGAGTGGCAGCAGTGTAAATCACACGATTGTCAACCAAGAGACCTCAGGTTCTGTTCCCTTCTGGGGACAGAATAGAACAGGACAGGACCACACTACCTACCTACACACAATAACCTGAAAACTGAATGTATGAACACATTTCATTTTGCACACGTCTTAATTGTAGAACTACCTATATCACTGAAGCATTTGTGAAAATGTGTCTTTTTGTGAGCTACTCTTTTGTATTTTGGACCCTATGAAATCCCCCATAATAAATTTTTGCCTAAATTTGACTTGTGTATTTGTATTTGATCACTCATGATACCCCAGGCTTCTGCTTTTGCTTCTCTGGATTGCCTAAGAAGTGTGGTGGTTTGTTCATATAAGCTCACAAACATGGGCCATCTTGTGCAAAGCATTAAAACCATCCCCCGTTTTGTGCTTCTCCGAAGCATGGGAGAAATGGTTGAATACCTCTCATTTTCTTCAATCACTTGGTCATCCTTCTAAGTTGGTGAGTGATATCAATAACCCCCTTTCTGAGCATATCTGATCTTACGCTCCGTCGGCTAAATCTTGATCCGATTCCATTTAACACATGAAATTCTTCTTTCCACTGTGCATTATGACCCAAAATAAATGAGGCGTAGCCAGTTTATTCATGTTAACAAATTGCATGCGGTGCAAAACATAAGAAAAGCAAAAATTAAGAACAAAATCACTCATCAATACAACCGCAGACAAGCAGGACAAACCAAGCCGGTGGTTAAAGAATAGCAGTGAGTTTTGAGACTGGCTTTGTGGTTTCTGCTTGCTGCCCCTTTCTCTGCTTTTAGCTATTGTGCTCATGTTAATGTCATAAGTGTGAGGGAGATAGGGGGGGTGTGGGTAATTGTATGCATGCAGATAAAGGTGTTGGGAGATCAGACTAAGAGATCCAAGAGTTTGGGGGAGGGTCAGTGGGAATGATAAAGAAGAAGGGCTCTGGGTAGCTTTTTGTCTTTAAAAATCTGCATTTAAACTATTGTACTGATCAGCTGGTGCCACACTGGTCTTTCAATGCAAGAAGAAATTCACAAGATACTGCATGTGGGTAGATTTAGACATGATATACTTTTGTTGGTTTTCCCTGCTCTGCTTGAGCACAAAATAAATCTGAGATACCATAAAGTGTGTAGATTTTTTTCTCTCATTTATCTATATACTTGATCCATGGTTGTGAACTCATAGCTCCACATTTCTATATGAAGCGTACATCTGAGGAGTGATGACCCCAAAGCCCATAGACACCAAACTATATTCTGCTTCTGTAATAAAATGTGAGGTGTCTGACTGAACTTCACTACTAATCTGCTGCTGGTGAATGCATCTAAAATTCAACTGAAACATAAAAATTTGAATGCTGTTTCATTTTAAATAGTAGCGTGATGAGCGTCACGCAGTCTCAGAAGTAACTGACCTTGGTATGAGCAAATATTTGATGAAGTCTCTGTCTTTGCCTGTGGGCCCTCTTGCCATCTCCATCTTCATTACGGTATGATAGAAGAAAATCTCGCTGGCACTAAGCTACTCTGCATTGTTTATCTCCAAAATAGCATGAAAATAATGAGGCTTGGCAGGTGGGAGCTGAAGTCTTCAAGGATTAGCATACTGCAGTTGCCTCAGAAAGACAGAGCGATAAAGCAGAGAGGCAGCTCAAGGATGCCAGGTTTATCAGTAAACAAAACAGGCCTGTGAGACTCTTTAGGCTTTCAGTTTTCTGACAATTATTCTCTGACGAGAGTGGTGATATGAACCCAGAAGAAGTCTGAAATTTGACCTTAGAAGAAAAAAGGGGAGAAGGTGAAAAAGTGAGTTATTGGAAAGTTTTAAATTCTGATAATATTTCTCATTAGATAAACTCATTATCACCTCAGTTACTTGCTTAAAATTTAGCCCCGTGACACAAGTTAATCATGCGCTTTCTACTTACATGCATTTAATAAGAGATCTGATCCTCGTCTACAAAGACATGCATGTAATAAGATTGCCCACTTGGTGGCGCTGGTTTGCTTCATAAGAAATTTCCTTTGGTTTGGTTGCCTTTGTGAAAAGGCTCACTTCAGGCACACACACACACACACACACACACACTTTGGTTTGGACACAAAATCAATATGTTACTGCACCGCTCAGGGTGCTCAGTGCAGATTTCTCTTGTGATAACTCCATTAATAAACATAATCCTACAGTGCAGCCGACTAATACTGAAACCAGATAACATCTGGGAAACAAATTGTTTAATGCCAGATTAAACAGAGCAAGAAGAAAGAAGGAAAAACGTGGTGAGACGAGAGCACCTGAGAGCCCCAGTCAGGGATTATTATTATGCATGAACACTTGACTGGTTGTTTCATTTACATGCATGTTCACCCAAATAATAAAATGCATTTGAATAAACACTTTGTCTCAAATTTCAGGAGTTCCCCGGAGAGCTACAGGTGAGATTTTAGAACCAAAGTAACAGGTGAGAAGAGAGAAGGATTAAACTTCCTCAAATTGTAAACTTTCCTTTCCAGTCTCCCAAATAATGAAAGAACGTAAAATCATTGTTTATGCAGTTATGACATTTTTTATGAAAAAATAACTATTTTTTTCACTGATTTAACTACCACATCCTCCTCTTGTGACACATTCACATTGGCTTGTTGTTGCATTTTAATGGCAGAATTACCTGTTGAGCTGTGACGGATTACTCGTGTTCCCAAACCCCAAATTTTTCATATTTCACTCATCAGAAATAAAATCTACATTTTGGTAATTCTGAGCTGGCACGGCCTAATGAGACTCAGCACCTTGCCACATTAGGTGACTAAAAAAAGGGTGTAGTTTACTTTTAAGTTTACTTTTTAATGAGCTCTGGAACACATATTTTTTTAAAACTTAATGATGGAAAAGCCAAAGAGGGTTTGCAGAGTTTAAAACCAAGATGCTCACTAAGCGACAATGATGTGATGCATTTGACTTGAAAATGAAGCTGATGATGTAAACTGCTCACATCAGTTTAGGTTGCAAAAAAGGTTGGTTTTTTTTTTGTCATGAGTAATGTGCCATTTTTATGTTTAATTATGAATAGTGCTCTGCCTGAGCGTGCTCATATCTTGAGGCCAAGGCAAGGGGGATTTTCTTTTTTTGTGAGTGCAAACTTGAGGAAAGCATCAGTTAATACAACAGGAATATTATTTACTTACTGCAGCCTCGTGGCTCTAATCAATTTCCTCCAACATTTATTCTTTATTTACTGAAGTATTCCAGTTGTTGCTTGTACAGCACCTCCCGATTCATTTCCACACACACACGCACACACTACAGCTACTGATCAGCCCTACACTGAAATCAATGAGTGACAAAACCCAACTTGCTTTTCCCACATCAATTTTCTTAACTGTTTATGTACATTGCATCGATAATGATCCTCTTTTTTTGTTCTCTGGAGCGAGAGAGACAAACAGTGAGTCTATGCACGGCAGGCACGAGAGATTGTCAGCACAGAGTGCAGTCAACAGCTACTGCTAACACAGTTTCTGCTGGTGCACTCGCCCACGTGTTGACAGATGATAATCAGGGTCAAAGGTCAGATACATAAAGACCTTGATGGGTAATCCCTGTTTGTGTTCAAGTAATCCTTTGTGTGTGTTTGCTTTGTGATCTTGTAAGTTTGACCACTTGTTCAATTTGGATTCAGCATAAGCTGATAAAAAGCAAGAGGCTTGATACTGCAATGCAACTCCAAACTGGGAGTCAGAGAGCAGAACTGCACAGTTCAATAAAGTCGGATTTACAGATAAGAAGGTGGAAGGATTTTTTTTTTTTTATCCACTCGTTTGTCCAGCCATCCAAGTCTTAGTCGTCCTTTTAAAAAATTCAGTTGCAGTTAACAGAGTAAGGAAAGAGATAATTACATACACTGTAGTTTATTTACTTTGTTTCTATAGCTTGTGATTAGACTGACCAATCAGTTTTAGGGAGGAAAAAGTTGTTTGAGATCAATATCATTCTTTATTCAATATCAGCAGCTCTTGAGGTTAGCATAAAGACTGGAAAAGGAATGGAACACCTTGTCCAACTCTAACCAAAAACCACCTTTTTTAACACTGTTATAAGTGTTTTACACACGCACACGCACACACACACACACACCTGTTTTCAAAGTCCAGTTTTCATTTGGCCATTTATGGGGGTCCGGCATGCTTAAATGTCACTGTAAAGAGCACTGATTGATGTTTTTATCCACTGATCACTGATCTATGTGTCATTGGCAATGTGGGAAAATGGGTTACTGCAGAGATCTTGACCTGCATGGCAGCTGTTCTGGTGCATTGTGGGATTTGTAGTATAAGTAGTGGGAGCGCTATTTACGGCGACCCATTAACATATGAAATGATCTCGCAGGCCAAATATAATTATATCACAGGCTGGATTCGGTTGAGTTTGACACACGTACTGTAAAGCACTGTGTGGAATTTTTAACCATGAGATTGTCAAGCAACAGCTGATCAAACACAACAGACAAGAAAGCTACTTTCAGCTACTGCCCTGTCACAGCAGGTAGCTTTGATTTGCTGGAGTTTTACAATCACAACCCCAAAGGAGAACTGTGACTCCAGCTGGAATCAAACCAACAACCTTTTGCTTGCCAAGTGAATGTGTAAACCACTACACTATGGAGCCACAGATGAAAGCAATGGACAGGTGGAAAACATGATCTTGCTGCAGTGGCAGCAGTGAACAGTTGGGACATATGCTGCTGGAAGCACTTAAAGTGAGCAACATTGTGTCCTTTAATAATGACTTTGTATGCATGTAATACCATGTTTTCACTGTTGTCTTTGCTGTGAGGAGAACATGTGACATGCAAAAGCACTGAGATAATTACAACACTCAGTGCCTGTGTATCTTCTTGGGTGTCTGCTGAAGGCCGGATAATCCTGCTTGTCAAAATGATAGGGAAACTATCTTCCATATCCCCCGCTAATGCCCTGTTTTGATCCCCCATGTTAATAAGAGAGCCTTATTAGTAACCTCAGCCTCGCCAAATGAACCTCCCATAATAGCCATCTGGGTTCTATTGTGAGCTGGGTGGGTGTAAGCACAGCTGTTGGTTCCCCTAATGGCTAATGTCCAGGGTTGTGATTAAAAGCACTGCAACCATGAACCATGAACTCATTTCAGTGCAGCTATTGTCTGCAGAATGAGAAGATAAGCGCTAATTGCCAGATTTTGTTTCAGCACAAGAAAAGAAGAGTGACGTACGGGGGAATAAGTATGAAGGAGGGGCAGGAAATTAGAATCTGAGTAATAACTGGATAGATGGATTAAGAAGTTCAGGCAAATGCTTTAAATGGAAGCTTTTGCATTTGTGTTTTTGTGTGAGTTTTATTTCAAATGGAAGGTAAGAATGAGAGGTGAGTCTCTTTTAATTGTCCCCCAGTATCTCTACTTTACTTCCTACTCTTCACTACTAAATAGTTACAGTACCTACAGTATCTACTTAACCCTTTATCTAAGTCACCTAGATGCAGAGAGGGATTAATTATGATATGATGTAGTTGCCTTGATGAAATGCAATTGCCACTTGCTCTGTTTGTTTTTTCAGAATAGTGTTTATAGGAAAAAACAAACACAGAACATAGCAAGACACATTTTTCAGGTACTTGATAGAGATACTGCTTACTGTTCCGGGATCAGCCTATTACACCACAATGCAGGAAAATTAAACCTTGACAGTGCTGAAATTGGGAAGCAACATTCAAGTTAATAAAATTACTGGCAAATCTAGCTCAAGCTGGATGAAACAAATCATCCCTTGTGTCAATTTAACTCCTTTGCAAAGTATATTAGGTTGAATTATTGCTGCTGCTTTAGTCATGCAACCTTTCAAGCTTTGCTTAGACTGCTTCAGGGATGCAATAATTAAAGAAATTTTCCCCAACTACATCTGAAATGTGTGCTCTGGGGAAATACATTTCACCCACAAACTAAGTGTTTTACAGAGCAGCTTCTGTGAGAGCTTCAGTCCACTCTGTGTGTGTGTGTGTGTGTGTGTGTGTGCGTGTGTGCGTGTGTGTGCATGTGTGTGTGTGCGCCGGTGCGTGTGTTCGGGAATTTCAACACTCCTTTCCATGCATACAAGGCTATGTATTATTTATACTCACAGAAAATCATTATTTCATGTTCCTTGCAATATAATCCATAAACTCAGTAAGGCCTGGTCTATTTCACAAACTAATTGATCCAAGGAGATTAGAAGAACATTAACATGGAGTCAGTGTTTTTCTGTATTACTTTAATGAAGACAAAGTACATCCCTGAATGCACATATTGTTTCATAATAGCGAGTCCATAAAAAAGTTGTAAAAATTTCCTGAATCACAACATACACTATGTGGACAAAAGTAGTGGCCCATCTACACATTACACCTACAGCGTACAGTTTTTGTGCTAATTTGGACATTTGGAACTCAGTCAGCAGAATGTTGGTGCATATTTGCATACTGGTGCATACTGGTTTCTCTTCATTGGCTCCCTGTTAAATCCAGAATAGCATTTAAAATTCTTCTCCTCACATACAAGGTCTTGCTTACTTGTGGTTCCTAGGATACTTGAGAGTAGAATGGGAGGCCGTCTTCTGTGGAACCAGCTCCCAGTTTGGATTTGGGAGACAGACACCCTCTCTATTTTTAAGATTAGGCTAAAACTTTCCATTACGATAAAGCTTGTTGTTATGGCTAGATCAGGTGACCCTGAACCATCCCTTAGTTATGTCCCAATAGGTCGAGGCTGCTGGGGGGTTCCCATGATGCACTGAGGGTTTCATCTTCTTTTCACTTTATTTATACCCACACTGCATTAAATCATTCAATCATCATTATTGTTAATCTCTGGCTCACTTTCTCAGGATGTCTGTTGTCTTGCCTCCCTCACATCATACCTAACCAGTCACAGCAAATGACTGCTCCTCCCTGAGCCTGGTTCTGCTGGAGGTTTTGTTTCCTGTTTAAAGGGAGTTTTTCCTTCCCACTGTCACCAAGTTCTTGTTCTCGGTGGGTTGTTTTGATTGCTGGGGTTTTCTCTCTGTTGTTGTAGGGTCTGGAGGTCACTTCTTTTACTCCCACTGTGCATTTAATCATTACTTATTATTAATCTCTGTCTCTGGAGGTTTCTTCCTGTTTAAAGGAAGTTTTTCCTTTCCACTGTTGCCAAGTGCTTACTCATAGGGGGTTGTGTTGATTGTTGCGTTTACTCTGTAATTATTGTAGGTCTTTACCTTACAATATAAAGTGCCTTGAGGCAACTGTTCGTTGTCATTTGGTGCTATATGATTTGAACTGAATTGCAATAATACCACCGGCAGCTGATTAGGGAAGAAATTTCATGAATTGATTTGTTGCAGTGGTGGCACACAACAATACCATGCTCTGATACAGTGAGCTCTTCAGAACGACTCATTCTTTCACAAATGATTACATGATTGTCTGTGGGTTTTGTTGTGGGAATTTTGGGGGGCTTTTCTGAGATATTCTAAAATTTTAGCTTATTGATGTCATTGGGAGTCTTCCATATGTAGTTGTATCTGTTTGGTGTTGAACTCTTAGTTCATTCATGTATCTGCATTACCATGTTTGGGTATCGTTTTCACTTCCTGTTTCATTTTGATAGTCATTCTCTAGTGTTTTGTGTTTAATGTGACTTCCCCCTTCTGTATCATTGTCTTTGATTATCTCCACCTGCATCTTGCTGGCTTTTACCCTCCAATTCCCTGATTACCTTTTTGTATATAAATAGTGTTGTCTTCCCTTCAGTCTTTGTCTCAACATCTGTTAAGCCTTCCAGTGTTCCCTTTGCGTCATCCTGGATTTCTATTTTCTGCCTCTGGAATAGACAATATACTGAAGTCTTTTGGCTATTCAGTCTGCCTCCACATGTCTGCATTTATCCATATAGTGCAGCTTAATGGCAATGCACTTTAAGATCAACTGTTTATTTCATAGCTCTTAAAAGAGTGATCTGAATGAGCTCAAAGAGTAAAATGCACACAGTAGTCCACTTTAGATCTTCTCTATTATATCTTCTCTAATTCATCACTGGACCTTGTCTCAGCATCCATCATTTAATTCCATTTTTTGCCTTTTCTATTTGCTGTGTATTATTTGTTATTTTCATTCTTTATCATCATGCCAGCAGGCTGTAAAATTATAAGTGATTTTGCTGTATAAAGACATACTGAGTAAAACAGGATAAAATTATCTGTACCTAGATGTGCCCATATGGTGTGTGTGTGTGTGTGTGCGTGTTCTTCTGACTGAATTATGGTTCCTCTCACACTGCTGAATTATAGCTGTGTCACTTCCAATCAGGTCTGTAATATTTCACACAAAGGCAGAGGAGTCCCAAATCCCTCTGTCTGAGTGCATTTGTTCATCTGCCTGCTCTAAAAGCAGAACTCTTTGATTCTATCTAGAGAATTGGACCACATTGTTTCTTAAAACCACTAAGGAGGAAAAAGACTTTAAAAACTTTTTTATGTTGCACAGGTAGATATGGATATAATATCACCCTTAGGAGAGCCTCTGATGTTCTTGATGTATTAAAAATGTGCTTTGGGATGGAGGACTCTGTGCTGGTTTGTGCAGAAGATGTGGTTGCTAGGAGGGGTGTGAGCCAACAACACAAAATTTTTTAAAGATAAAAGTCATGATTCATGTTGGGAAGGACACTTGCTGAGCACACCATGTTCTCATTTATACAGAGATCAAGATATTGTGATTTCATCATGTTGCTTTAAAGGGAAGGCAAAGACGGAACAGTAAAAAAGGTGGTGTGCGGAGCTGCTTTGGGTTTGCTGCATCAGCATCAGCATCAGTGCAGCGTTTCATTGACTCGCTGTACTACACACCCGAGAAAACTCACAGTCATTCAATTAAAATGATTTCCTTTTTTTTTTCTTTCCACATTGTGTTGACTTCACAAAAACTATTTTGGGTAATATTTTGAGGTGTTCTATCACAGAAGGAGGATGTGTTTACTGTTCAGATGCTAAGGCTGTTTTCAGAGGTCCGCAGAGAGCAGCTATAAAGAATGATTTGGAAGGGTTGCACCCGACAAAACCCCAAATACAAGAGCAAACATGAAAAGCTACCTACAGCAGCAGGGTCTGAGTTTAACTTCCACTTTCATACTCCTGCAGTTTGGTTGGGGTTGCATTTAAAAAGAAGTCACCTGTCATATCAAAGCCTGAAATATGCCCAGTGTTTATGCAGACTTTAATCCTGCTGAGTGCTAAAACTCAGCTTCCTCTTTCCCTTTCTTTTGAAGATTCAAGAAATGCTTATATTGTTCTTGATGGGCTTTTTAGTTTTTCAACTGCTGATTGCGTTAGTTAGGCCTGAAACAGCAGACAAAAAGTGGTCAGAGAGATTCAATTCTGCTCAGTTCAAAAACATGAAAAGCAGATTTATCTTCTCTAATTAAAGCTTTTTACTAAATTAAGCATAAAGATTTTTTCAGCCAACTTGTGGAATTGAGATTTGTTACGATCTCCAGCAGTTGTGATTATAGACATTTCAAAACTGAAAGCTAGCTGCTCGCACAAAATGAGGTTTCTTTTAGCTTGGTGTACAGTCCTTGACCCCGTGTCTCTTAAATTTGTAGAGGCTTTGTTATGTGAGATTGGAAAATTTGACAGGCTTAGCAAAAATTACAAGGCCGGGGTTTAGTGGATGTCTTTTGACTGATTTATAATTAGATGAAAGCTTCCCAGTGTTTTCAGGCGCTACAGTTAGCAATGCAGTTATGCAGTTCAAATCATGAGTGTGAGTCTTTTACGCTTGATGACAAGCTGCATTGGTCGTGACAGTAACCGGGAAAACTTTAACTTCTAGACGATGCAGAGAATTCCAGTCCATCTTCAAACAGGCAAAGAATTCCTCTGAGCCGATGCTGGCGCCCGTGCCGGTTCAGCGTGGAAATAGAATTTGAAATAGAACTAAATGCAATCTGAAATAAACATATCACAACCAAAAAATTCTTCCAGGTGTCTGCTTGTGTATAAAAAAGGACCTGCCATTGCATCACATTTTGCTGTGCAGTTTTTATTTGATTCTATTTTTGTGAGAGACAAACATTGATCCGAATGGTGGCATATTTGTTCTGTTGACTTTGTGTCAGATTCATATTTTAAGTACTGTATCTGCTTTTATGATTCAAAGCAATCCAGCTGGCCTGTCAGTGGGTTAAAAAATGAATGTAGGTGTTTTCTCTGTAAATACAGCAAGCAAAGAGGACTGAAGATACCAAGACAGATTTTCTTTGTTTTCATTAGCTCTAAATTTAATGAAATTTTCCCTCTGGGCTGGAACTTCAATCTGTCCTGACTGATTAGCTTTGGAAACAAACTCTGGGAGTCGTGCAACAGATGACCAAGTGATCCCCTGGGCCAGATCCTTCATTTGAAGCATGCAGCTGGAGCAGCGCTGCATTGCTGTGGATCCAGGTCTTATCTGTCAGGAGAATATTGACTGCATGAGTCATTATCAGCCACGAGTGTCTCTGCAAGTAAACTCTCACTCAGCTATCAAAACCAATACTCAAGAGGACGTCTGCCCACAAGGAGATGATCCCGGTGCAATATCCCTCACCGTCTCTATTTTGTTGTCATAAATAATCTGTCCCTTTCCCTCCCTCTCCCTCTGTAGCTTTATAGCTTTTTAATCAACTCTTCTCATCATCACTCTTTGCTCTTCTGGCGTCAGAAGGGAAAACAGAATGATGGCATCAACTCCAGACGTTTCAGAAACCAATTTCTCATTCTGTACAAATAAAGATCACTCTGAGGAAGAAAAATAATGAATGCTCCAATCAAGTGTAATATACTTTTACAGCAAGAAATCATTTAGCATTGACAGGCCAGGAGATAATGGGCTGAGCACTGCATTTCTGAACAAAGAAGCCCTGAAAGGAAAACTATATGAAATAGCATTCACTGTCTAGCCAAGATTTGGACATTTAGACATGTAGTAGTTTACAAATTCCCTCAACATGTGAAAGATTCCAAGGTCGAGACTGGGATGAGACAAAATCCTTGGGTGGCGTGAAGATCTGCCAAATGGGCCATTTGCACACCCCATGTGAATAAGAGAGCATTTTATTCTGCTTATCCAATTCAGGGTCGCCATTATGTTATAGTGTAAGAGGCAGGGTGTAGCCTGGACAGGTTACTAATCTGTCACAGAGAGACACACAGCCATTCACACTCACATTAAAGTCACTAGTTAACCTAACCCCATACATGTCTTTGGACTGTGGGAAGAAGCTGGAGTACTCAGAAAGAAAGAGGTAGAAAGAGGGACATCATGCAAACTCCACAGAGAAAAGCCTCCTCAAACCCACGATTTGCTTGCTGTGAGGCTACATTGCTAACCACCATACCACTGTGCTGTGCGCTGTCCAAATTTAAGCTAACAAACCTTGTCTGATGGTGCCACCATAGCTAACTAATAAGTCCTTGTTTGTTTTTTACTATATAAATGTATTTTGTTTGCACTGGACAGAGTCAGGTGATTTCTCCATATCTAGTCACTGCGGGGTAAGCTAACTCACTGTTAGTCATACAATTAGCCTTCTATAGGCTAGTGAACTTCCCTTTTAATTGTTGGCAGTGAATGGGGCTGGTTTGTCTTGGTCAAAACACCCACTAACTGTTGTGTATGATTATGGTAGTGAGTTTTGGGAGTTTGTCACCTTGGACTCTGAATACTTTTCAGCAAAGTCTTGTAAACTTTTCTGTATTTGAAAAGTAATTCATAAAATCTGTTTTATTCAGCCCTTAATAAAAACCAGATAGATGAAAGACATCTGTTGCCTATATCTATAAGCTAACTTCCCCTCAGAAACACTGAACATTCATCTCATCTTGTCTTGTCTGTTACCTGTTGAACAGATGAATAAATAGTCTAGGAAATGTTTCATGAAGTGCTCTCAGGAATTTCAAGCATAAACTGGGTAAAGCTTCCTTTCATCCAGTTTGTTTTCTGTCTCATGACTCAGCTTTTGTTTACACTGAGAAAGTATGATTTATTTCTTCTGCATATCCACCAAGGCATCAGCGTCTTCCAAACAACAGCAAGGAAAAACAAAGAAATGGCTTGAGATGCGCACAAATAAAAGGGTGAAAGCTATAATTACTTTGCTGACTGTCAAATGAGCCCTAAAATATGATTTTTTTTCTTGCTTTCAATCTTTCCAAAGTCGGAACTTGAAAGAACAGATCAGATTTGAGTGTCTGAACTAAGAAATGCACTGCTGCCATGAGTAGCACTTTCCAAATGTCACTAAGGAGGGTGAGATGAGATAAACACAGCGCTGCAGAGAACATCAGAAAAGCAGACAAGTGCAAAAATGGTAAAGGATTTTTTTTTTGTTACTATCTGCGCTGCAGTACTGGCTGTCACACTGTCTTCTCATGACTAAAGCAACTACAATGAATAGAAAAATGGGTGAGAGATAAGCAGAAAGTTCCCTTCCTCATCATTCCACAAAGCACACATATTCCTTCTCATGGCAAACAGGAAGAAATTGTAATGCTTTATGTTGTTCTAGGATCCCACTGTGAAACATTTGAATATGATGGGCTATAAAGGTAGTTTGCAACATTAACATCATCAACATTTGCTGTATTTATAAGCTTCATCTCAAGGCTTATCATTTTTGTTCACAAATGCAACCTGGTTGTCCTCTTCACTAACCTGCATCCACTTCCCCAAACTATCCCCGGCCCTGGTTAACACTTATTTTAGACATGTTGTTTCTAGGTTCTGCCCTCTCCTTCCTTGAACTATTGAAACATTTTTTCTTCACCAATCACCTTCGAGTGTCGTGCTTTCTCCAGAAGTTTGATGTGCAGGATAAAACCTATATGACTCAGTGGCTCCCACAAAATCCACTTGAGCCCATCCTGTTAAAAAGAGGTTTAGAAAACACAATTCATCAACCTCCTAGAAAATAGGTAGGCTCAGAATTCAAGCAATGCCCTGCTCGGTTTGTTCAGTGAGTTACAGACGTGATTTTCTCCTATTTCAAAATGTTTGAAGTCCAGTAAAGAGCCCACATATATAAAACACCATAGGATAAAACACAGAAGATAAAACATTGAGGATAAAATACAATATATTTTTGAACAAAATTTGTAGACTGAGCACTTAAAAACTGCTGCATTGTGCAAAACATGCAATTTGTATTTGTCTACGTGGTTTGATTAATTTATGAATCCACTTCGGTTGATTTGTGGGCATGAATTGCTGGATAAAGAGAGCCAAAAACACAAGCCTTACTCCCTGAAGCCCTGATCTGAAAGATATTTATGGATTTTAACTCCCTGGATTAAGATTCACAAGATAAATTCATCACCGTCTGTCTTTTGCTCTCTTCCCAGCTGAGCATGAAACATTTTAGTCATGTGTAGGTGGACCCGTAGCCCACAGGTCCAGGAGGACACAAAATGACAAAGCAGAGTTTCAACTATTTAAAAAAAAAACCTGCCTGTAAGAAGCTAGTCTGTAATTACTAGTCCACCTTCTTTGCCCCTCTTTCTGTCACTCTCATGCTCACACACATCTCAAACACGCATATGAATGCACATAAGGGTGCAGTCCATCTTAAGCCATGGCTGCCAATGATCTAAATGACTGAGCTATAAAAGAACTTGCATTTATCATTCATCTCTCTGCTGTGAGGCTAAGACACAATCGACAATCAGTGCCTTAGCCTGATGTCTGGAGGCCATGACGCTGTCCATGGTGCTGAAGTAGCAATGCTGCCTTTACATTCCTATGATAATATATAGCTTAATAATCCAGTGATATTTCTATGATTTTACAGTGCCAGATGAACCACTGAAAATATACCACTGTAGCAAAAAGGTCTCTGTCGCTATAAATGTTTGCCCTGGGAGTGGACTGCACTCAGGTGAAGTTGTATATAATTCAAGACAATGACTTTCCCTTTAGTTACAAACATGAGAAAGCTGTCTTTAAAAAGCTCATCATAAAGCTTTAGGTTCTATGAAATCACAGCCATAACAACTATATATAACAAAGGAAGTGCTGTCATGGTCCTGGCCTTTCCCCAGTGTTTTGCGCTTTTGGTTCTTAAGTTTTGTTATCATTGATTCTGAGTTCCCTGAGTTTTGAGTTTCAGTTCATTATGTTTTCATTCCTGCTCTTGCTCGTAGCCCTCTGTTCCAGTGCCTGTTTATGTCTCAGTGTGCCTTCCTCCCTCTTGTCAAGTCTTCTGTATTTTGGTCATGTTTGTTCTTTCCATGTTTAGTTTGCACTTCCTGTTTTATTTTCCTAGCCTCCTGTTCCCTGTGTGTCCTGCTGAGTTTTGGTTCCTCTGTTTTCATTAGTATGATTCTGTCCACCTGTTCTCTCCAGCTGTCTCCTGTTGTCCCTCTTCAGTCCCTGTGCATACATTGCCTGCATTTCCCTCTGTTCTCTGTTGTGTCGTCGTTTACGGTAGTGAGTTCCCTGCTGTGTCTCCGGCTTGTCTGAAGTTACCATGTTCTTCAAGTTTAGTTTACTGCCTGAAGCCTGCCAGCAATAAAAGCTGTGTTTTGAGTTTATTTCTGTCTCTGAGTTTGGGTCCACTTCCTGCCTGCCTCACTACTGGATTTTGACACATGCAGCAGTGAGAAAAGCAAAAATAACAAACAGGATAAAAATGGAACAAAGCGAAAGTCAAAGATACAATAAAAACTTTCACTCTTACATATGGTATGGTCTGAAAAATATCTTTACTGTGTTTAATAACTGTAGTGCCTATAAGATTTGAGACCACCACCCGATGTACTGTAAGGTTTGTGCCACAGCTGCCCTGAAGTAAATAATTGTGGTAATTACTGAAATCTTTCCTCGGGGTAATCTGGTTTCCTCCCACAGTCCAAAGACAGGTTAATTGGTCACTCCAAATTGCCCATACACACATACACTGTAGGCGCGAATGTGAGTGTGAATGGTTGTCTGTCTCTCTGTGTTGGCCCTGCGACAGACTAGCGACCTGTACCCTGCCTCTCACCCCATGACAGTTGGGATAGACCCAAACAGGATAAGCAGAAGAGAATGGATGGATGGATGACGGTTAATCCACCAGTATGTACAAGTTAAATTTAATATGCTAAAATAACATTTTTGTTTCCAATTTTCTGTTTTACAAGAAATCAGAAAAAAATTTATAAAGCACATCATTATTTGTTCATCAAGTTGCCAAGTTACCGGCATTTACTTGCATTTGTGAAAAGAAAATTTAGCTTGAATGTTCTGCTTCATTAATTTCTGACTTCTCAGGGAAGTTCAATGTGCCAGCTTGAATATGGGTATAAAATGAATTCAGTTTGTCATTTACCTGAAAAAAAAAATAATGCTTCCAATTTGTATTTTGTGTGAAATGATAGTTCACACAGTATAATGTGGCCTCAGAATTTTTTTTTTTTTACTGCAGGGGCTTCTTCCTAATTCTGTAGTGGTGTACTCAGAGCTGTGCTGCCCTTAATGGTAAAATCATTTGAAGTCATAATGAAAATCCACCATTAAAATGTGAATGCTTCTAGCTGATTAATCAAATAATCACTAATCATAATTTGCATAAACCTATACTATTTATATTAATTGGGAATATATTATATTCCTAATTAATATAATAGTATAATTAAAAAGCCACAGCCATTTATTATTACAACAGATCTATAGCCTGTGGAATACATCAGTGACAGATTTTAGCTTGTTTAAATTGGTGTTCATTTGAATGCATGAATTTTAAATTAAAACATGTTCTACAATTCCCCATTTTCTTTATGCATAGTATGCTCTGAATAGGCAGTCTCTGGCCTCTAAAGAATTGAACAAAAGTAAATTTCTCAGCAAATTTCAAGTCTGCATTCTGATCTGAAATTAGGTCTGCCTTTTCACTTTCAGATAGAGGATGCTGGGTGGGGCGCAGAGGTAAATTGATCCCAGATTTGATGGAAAAGTCCTCTGTAGCTCAGGGGTATCAATCCACTGTCGCCTTTTGAAGATATAGCAACACTGTTTAGCATTCAAAAAGCAGCTCCCTCCGAGAGAACAGAGGAGTGCAAATAAGAGATCGGTTCATTTCTATGCCCCTGTTGTAACACAAATGCACCCTATCAAATAATACCAGACAAAGGCAAAGGGAGAGAGCCTGGGGCGTCAATACCTTCAATACCTTCAATACCTGTCCCTAAACTTGAACCAGGAGAGCGCTGTCTGCCTAGCTAACTGGCAATCAATCTAAACAGAGAAATCTTGAAAATTGGAGACCTTTCTTCCCGTGCTTTCTTTTCTGTGCGAATGTGTTTCAATTAAAAAATTAAAAAAAAACGCACGGCAGTGAAAGATAAGGGTGTTATCAAACTTCACGCTAAATACTTACCGTCACACTGTTTGACATAAACAAGTCAGCATAAATCCTGCTCTCAGCTACACCAATGCACTTTGTGTGCTGCATGAAAAGGTTTGCACAGATTGTCAAATGCTGGAACAAATGCCCATGTGGCATTTTGCATTTATCTGTCAGCACAGAGAGGGGGACATGCTGCTGAAAGTTTGATTCCCCCCCAAATTTCAGCCAGATAATTCACAAGTCTCAACAGTGATTATGTATTTCCTATTAATTATTCTTTTAATATCCCCCCCCCCACACACACACACACAAAACCCAGCAGCTCCAGGGTTAAAAGAGGGAAGTTAAGCCTCTATCACCTTGCACTGGATGAAGGCAAGCTTAGTGGAGCCAAACATCTGGAGTGGAGTGAGGAGCCCCAGCAGCAGGGCTTAGGAGCAGCACGCCACCCCTGCTCTAAAGCCAGGAAGGTATTGATGCTAATGGGGCTGGGGCAGCCTCGCAGCCTGCTACCTGTATAATCCCCTCTAATACTCTCACCACCTGCGGCTGTTTACTTTTACATTTGCCTGCGTTATTCTTCCACACATGCAGCATGTTGGTGAGTTGACTCTCTGCAGCCACTTTAGATAAACTATTGACACGGTGCAATTTCATGTTTTTGTGAAAAAAGGAGCAGGAGGATAAACGTACTCATTATGTACTAGAATTGCCACGTGCCTGAAAACCAGTAATCCTCAATCAAAGTTTTAATCCGGGATAAAGGATACACTCATCATGCAAACGTGTTAGCAAACAGGTTCTAGTATTTTTACTCCATAAATCAAGCAGAAATTCTCTTTTTGGTGTCTTTTGAAGGAGTTCAACTCTTCTAAGGGAAATTTACTAAAAAATACCAGCAAAAAGAGCTACAATAAAAGAAAATAGTGGCTTCCTAATATGACAGGACTTCTTCTAACTTGTCAGTCAGACTCAGCAAAAGCCAGCTGACAACATCCTGTGCCTCCAAGGTGTCACTGCTGCTTCTGTTCCTTTTCCTGTCAGCGTTTGAGTCCGGAAATTTGGAGCACTGTTTTCTCCTTTTTTTGATATATGCCATAAGTCAGCAGATATCACCGATCATTAACAAAACGTTATTACTAAAACGAAAAGATTTATTGATTAATCAACCAGTCACTTTAGCTCTAGAGGCCTGTGTGGTTTCTGGATGCCTTAAGCAATTAAAAAAAAAAACCCTGCACGGTACTCTGGGGTTGAACAAGCCCCAACAGCGTGTCTCTTAAGAGGTTACTCTAGCCAACAATGTTCCCATGGAAACGTGGCTCTGTTGTAAACATGTGTAATGAAAAGGTCTCCGGAGGTAATTTTTCTCCAAAAAACATCCATTCAGGGCCAGATGCCCCTCATGTGGTCCTTGAGTAGGAACCTCCTGATGAACGTCCATCACCTTGCATGACAGCGTGTGAGTGCACTTTGTGGAGCCCAAAAATTTAAAAGGCACTATGAAGTAGTAGCAGACATATTTATTGCTGTATTTTTTTTTCATTAATAGATTTTTTTTCTGTAGTGCTTTACAGAATTTGTTGAAAGGACATTTCATTACATTTTGTTTAACCCATTTATCAAGCACAGAGCAAAAGAGTTATTGGCCCCAGGTTCCTAAATTTGGCAGCCGGCCTCTCTTCTCCATTTTTCTTCAATTCTGAACTTGAGTTTTAGACTGTTTACCAACTAAATAATGAAAATAATCATCATGTGAACTTTGCAAGCCATGTTATTGTCTTCTTTTCTAGTAGCCAGACTGGTGTAAAGAGTGTAAAATGAGGCATATTCTGTTTATTACCAAATGGGCAGACCCTGAGGCGTTCCAGTCCAAGGTCGTCTGTGCAGAGTGTTGTTTAACAGTAAATAGAGCAGGTATGTGGCAGTAACTTGATGTTGTGACACAGTGTTGTGGTACAATCCCAGCTGAGTTACTCAACACATGATAACGCAATTACCTACACTAACTAAGCAGCCCTTGGACTAGGCACACACGTTTCCCTTATATTACCCTGATCCCTAAGACCTTTGCTCCTGCCCTTTATGTTGCCTCCCATGGTCCCCCTTTTAAAACGTCTTGTGCAAAGCATTTTTGTGACTGAAATGAGAAAGGACTCATACCCCTAAACAAGCATACACATGTGCCCAACATTCATATTATGGCACACTATTTTACATTTGTATGTAAATGACATTCTTTGATAATGTCTTTTGAACTTTCTAGAGACATAAACCATAGACAAAAAATAACAATATAGGGTGTCTGTGTTACAGGGTGGCTGTGTTACAGGGTCTCTGTGTTACAGGGTGACTGTGTTACAAGGTGTCTGTGTTACAGGGTGTCTGTGTTACAGGGTGGCTGTGTTACAGGGTCTATGTGTTACAGGGTCTCTGTGTTACAGGGTCTCTGTGTTACAGGGTGGCTGTGTTACAGGGTCTCTGTGTTACAGGGTCGCTGTGTTACAGGGTGGCTGTGTTACAGGGTCTCTGTGTTACAGGGTGGTGGGTTACAGGGTCTCTGTGTTCCAGGGTCTCTGTGTTACAGGGTGTCTGTGTTACAGGGTGTTGTGTTACAGGGTCTCTGTGTAACAGGGTCGTTGTGTTACAGGGTCTCTGTGTTACAGGGTGTCTGTGTTACAGGGTGTCTGTGTTACAGGGTGGCTGTGTAACAGGGTGGCTGAGGAGGTGTAGCAGGTCATCTTGGAGGGTCAGTGGTTTGATCCTTGGT
>VOQJ01043153.1:0-12181 GCA_015052665.1 Apistogramma diplotaenia
AATGCCAGACCTCATGTTGCTGGAGTGTGTCAGCAGTTCCTGCAAGATGAAGGCATTGAAGCTATGGACTGGCCCGCCCGTTCCCCAGACCTGAATCCGAGCACATCTGGGACATCATGTCTTGCTCCATCCACTAACATCACGTTGGACCACAGACTGTCCAGGAGTTGGCGGTTGCTTTAGTCCAGGTCTGTGAGGAGATCCCTCAGGAGACCTCATCAGGAGCATGCCCAGGCGTTGTAGGGAGTTCATACAGGCACGTGGAGGCCACACACAATATTGAGCCTCATTTTGACTTGTTTTAAAGAACATTACATCAAAGTTGGATCAACCTGTAGTGTGCTTTTCCACTTTCATTTTGTGTGATTCCAAATCCAGGCCTCCGTTGGTTAATAAATTTGATTTCCATTGATGATAAAGGATTTTTGCAAATGGAAGAATAACCATCCCATGGAAATTAGAAAAAATAGGTTAAACCGTTACAAACCCAAATCAAGCAGAAAAATGACGTCAACCAGCAAGACCTACAAGAGACCCAGTATGGAACCTTGTGGTGCACCATAACAGACATGAAGAAATTTAGAAACCATAATATCTGTTTTAGGAAGACAGATTAAGATTAGATGATGAGTGGTTGTAATTATCAAACCATATACACCCTCTGGCCACTTCTTTGGGTACACCTATTCAACTGCACAAATATCTAATCAGGTGGCAGCGACGCAGTGCATTTAGGGATGTACAAATGGGCCAGCTGACCTGCTGACAAAGTTTCAGAATGGGGAAGAAGGGTGATACTGTATAAGTGATTTTGAGCGTTTGAATTTTGAGTTGCTGGTGTTATACAGGCTTGTTCGAGTGTTTTCAAAACTGTTGATATACTACAGTAGGCTTTTCCTGCACAATCATCTCTAGAGTTTACAGAGAATTGTTGTGAAAAGAGAAAATATCCAGTGAGCAGCAGTTCTCTGGGTGAAAATGCCTTGTTAATGCTAGAGAACAGGGGAGAATGGTCAGACTGCTTTGAGCTGATAGGAAGGCAACACTGACTGAAATAACCACGTGCAAGGTATGCAGAAAAGCATCTCCGAAAGCAGAATATGCCAAACCTTGAAGCAGATGGGCTACAGCAGCAGAATACTGTACTGGGTAGTACTCCTGTCAGCTAAGAACAGGAAACTGAAGCTCCAATTTGCAATGTTCACCAAAACAGAAAAGTAACAAAACATTGCCTGCTCTGATGAGTCTCGATTTCTGCTGCAGCTTTACGGTGATGGGTCGGAATTTGATGTAAACAATATGAAAATATGGAGCCATCCTGCCTTGTATCAACTGTTCAAGCTGCTGGTGGTGTTTTAATGTTGTGGGGATACCTGAGTATTGTTGCTGACCATCTCAGTTCCCGTATAACCACTCTGTACCCATTTTCTTGATGCTTGCAGCAGGGTAACACACAGTTCAAATAATCTTTAACTGGTTTCATTTCACTGTGTTCAAATACAATAGCCTCCACATTCACTAGATGTCCAATCCAAACTTATGGATGGGAAAAGAAGATAGCAAAAATGGATTTGGAATACTTTCCCACAATAAGTTCTGAGTTCTAGGACAGGACAGTAGTAAACGTTTAGTTGAATGTTTCATGAAATCATATAAACATGTAGGATAGTATGGTAAACTCTAATCCAGGAAAGAAGTGTGACCCTAATCTTTCCATTTAGAAATACATCTGTATAATCCTATTTCATGCTCAATTAAATGCAGCAAATGATGCCCATATCTTACCTCACTGTTATGCAAATGGACACCAAAACTGCATTTTCATCAGCAGTTAAGCTGCAAAATATGACTATTTTTATGCTATTAATATTCATAGACGTGTACCTCTATTGCAGAAGATCTGAGAAATGAATGATGAACCCATTTGAAAGTGTCCCCTGGCTAAGGGTAAAGTGGCTTCCCCTAGCAAAAATAATCAAATAGTTTGCTCTTTAGACAAGCTTTCAGAGAAAAACTCCCATTGCAGTTTACCAAGTGAAAAGATACTGAGCCAGCAGAGTAGAACATAAAGAGCTGGCTGCTTTTTCAATGCAGAAATGTGCTGCGAGACAGGGTCAAGCTGAAAGAGAATCGAGAACATTAAGCATGTTAACAGATGGCAAAGCTTGAGAGGCCAGGTACCAGGAGCACAGCAACAAACCATTTGATTGACGGTTTCACTGAAATAGCACAATAAATAGAAGCTGAATTGTGCCAAGAGAAAGGCAGGCAGAGATGTGTTTTGTTTAACGATTGGATTTGAATGTACGCTGTTCCCCAAATTCTGTTCCTACCTAAAAAAAGAAGAAGCTTTAGTGGTCATTCAGCAGCGTTTCATTAAAAATTTGGGAGAAATTTACAGAAGAGTATAATCGCAGAGGGATTCACATAAATAAAAAACATGACACTATTGTAATTTTTATTATTTATTCGGATTCAATTATGCACGACCCAGATCACATGGTTTTTATGTGGGGTGGGGCTGGTAGAATATTTAGGTCTGTTTAAATCCCTATATTCATTTCCTGGATGTCTTCAAATGACTTAGTTAAAAACCAAACCCTTAGTGGCTGATCAGCCGTGATGTGTTACGTTCTTATGCCTGCTCTTACTGCTCATAAAATAATCAATTTAGAGAAGCCTAATTTTCTTCTATGTTCGTGCTACTGTAAATAGCCTTGCTCCAGTATTCAGCTTTTAGCACCCAGCTCTCACTACTCATATTTATTAGACAAGACAATGGCAGCACTGTGTCATGAAAAAAACTTATCAAATATGGTAACTGAATAATTTTTCTAAGTGGGAGTAGAATGAAATCACATATTTTTTAAATGGCCTTCCTGTCAGTCTTAAGGAAGGCCACAGATATCCATATTTATTCTTATCAACGAAGGGCGAAGACCTCTATTAACCTTGGTTCATTTCAGTCTTTTTTTTTCATATTAGTGATGTTTGTAGGCGTGATAGATAATTTTCCTTTCAACAGAGCATAATGTGGCATAGTTCATGAAAAGCAAAGTAAATGGGTTGCAGATTAGGGTTGAATTCTATACTTAATATGCTAATAAGTGTAATTATAATTTTGATAAGAAATTCATGGAGATCAAGGAGAGAATCCTCCCCTCCTCTTTTTAATATATCAACACATTTAATGTGTCTTACTGTTAGTTTCTCGCTTTTGGTGGAATTTGGCTGAACATGACAATATTTCGGAGACAGATTCGGTTTTTTTGTTTTTTGTTTTTTGCATCGCATCAATGACCTATAGGTCATTCTTGAAGGTGGAGGAGATCTGTGCCTGATGTGTATGTGCTTAAAACTTGCTTATCTCATCTTACTCATCTTGTCCTGGTCACCACTTTAATCAGAGTGTGCGGTTGTTATGACTTTTTGCATGCACTGCTTGCACTGTGCAGACTCCCAGGAGCCCTGTTAAAGAGAAACACAGTGTGTACTTAATCACCACCAGGCAGTAAAGTTGAAGCATTTCAAAGGAACAACGGAATGGGTTGTGAACATAATGTTCCTTCAACACAACTTAGATTATTTCAATGCTAAACAAATTTGGCAAACCACTATTAATATCTACAAATAATTAACTAATTATTATACTATTATAAAGCAACATAACATAACATATAACATAACATAACATATCATAACATAAGAAACACTTGATTTATCCCAGATGTTGGGAAATTAAATGAATGAGGGAATAACACTGTCTTCATCACGACTTTAGCTAAAAGCTTGTCTGACTATTGTAATTAAATCAATGCATTTATGAAACAAAATGTTCTTGTGTTTACAACAACACTTTGATATGCAACCCTTTGGCATTAACTGGTGTCGACATAACAACCCCCTTTCACTGCCTGCAAAGTACGCACAAAAGCCTGTGCATCAAAGACACTGCAAACATTGGGAAACTCTGTCATCATTCTCACCATCACCTGAAGTCTGTTCAGTTCCATAACATATTACTACAAGAGGCAGTTTCAGCAGCCTTTGGGCAGTTTCCAAAGCCATATTTTTTTCCCCAGCAGGCAAATATCTGATCAAACATTTAACCCTGTTTTTTATGTGGTTTTATTTTTATTTTTTGCTTCATTACACTTTCCATTCCTCAAGAACAGAAGCAGCAGTACAACAAAATCATTAGAATGCAACTGTAAATGGAACTGTGGGGTTGTGAATGCTACAGTGAAATCTGCCAGTAACTTATACACTACCTGGTTGTCAGTGCCTGCCAAAGGTATTGCTGGAATATGGCTATGTATTAATGTTGATGGTTTATAAGACATCACTGAGTATAAGCTTGGCTTCAGCAGGTAAATGAGAATTTTGTGTCAAATTATCTCTTGAGGTCATTCAAAAAAAAAAAAAGAAACCTGCCTGGTAGCTTGTAGCTGTGTTGAAAAATCACAGTCCTGCAACTTGTGTGTGGGTGGTTCTTTGCCTCAGGATGATCTGTGCACAACTAGCAAAAACATCAGAGACAACATACCCAAACAAATAACCACCAGAGACAGTTGAGCTTATAAACTGTGCATTTAATATGATTTGTAAGACAGAGGAGGAATGAAAATGCAAAACTCACAGTGGTAGTTGGGTTTTTTGGGTTAGACAGGAGGTTAAGACATCACCGAGGCGATGCTTTCCGGGGTGGTGTGAATGTGGGTGTTTCAGATAACGGCTTCATTCCAGTACAGTAAAATAAAAACATGTGCAGCAGAGTATTTTCTTTTGAAAGTCAATGGATGGCTGTAAATATGCCAGTATGTAGTTGTTTTTCCAGCACAGAGTGATCAGGTTTGAGGAGAGCAGAGACAAAGACTTCAGACTCAGTTTTCTGTAGGGTCAGTTTAAAAAAACAGAGGATCCCCACACTTCTCTAATTAGAATTGAAAGTCATTTTTTTATTCCTTTTTTTTTTTAGATTATGTTCTACATTCACAATTTGTAGCATGGAGTAAGATGGTAGAAATAGTAAAATAGTATATACTGTATATATTATATATATATTTACCAAAGCCAAAATGGAGTCATTGGCATTAATTTTCACTGTGTGAATTTATGAAGTTAAAGTTAATTAAGTTATTCTTGAGAATCATTTGTTTTTGTGCCCTTAAGTCATGAGACTGCAGGGTGGGAGCAGACTTCCTTCTCTCGGCATGCTTTGCTATTCAGTCATGTTAGTCCTAAGTTTGGTCAACAGGTTTCCTTGTGACGTGGAGCACTCGGACAGGTGCAGGTTGCTTCAGCACACCCAGCAGAACACTAATAAATTTGATGAAACCCTTCATAGTATATTTTATTAAAGCATTTGTGAGGCAGCAAGTCCCTGAAGCAAGTAGGACCCAAAGAGCCAACTTCTATAAGTTCAGTCAAAGACGAGGGCCCCGTAACTGTCAGTCTGCCTGGAGTGAAACAATAGATTTAAATAGAGTCTTGCCTAGTCCAAATTGAGAATCCAGCCGCCAGCGGGTTTCTCATCCAGATCAGAGTGGTGCACCAGCAGGGTAGTTAACCAGTAATCAAGTCACATCCGTCATCCAATTCCAAATTCTCCACCTCACACACCCCCCTTCCTCCCTCCCTGCTGGCTGGCTTAACTCGTCCTCTTGTGTTTTCCCTGAGTGACACTTGGAAGTTGGGAAGAGGCTTCACTGATTGCCCTTGATGTGAATCAGATGCATCTGTCTGCTTGTTGCCAGTTCTCAACTTCTTAGCTATCGTTCATATGAGAGGAAACAAGACACAGAGCTATACTAATAGAGAGAGAGAGGGCTATCTTTTAGATAAGTGCTATTTTTTTTACTACTGTGATGTTTACATTTCACCAAAACCCGTGGATTTTATAGAAGTATCATAAATAATATAATAGAGTAATGCATGTATTATGCTTCTACTATGTTAAGTTTCCATTAGAATTTCTTGTTGAGTTTCAACAACAAATATCACAAATATATACAATGTATCAGCTGTTAAAAAAGACCTGGTGTGTCTGTATATACATGTATAAAATCCCCACTTGCTCTGTGGGCAGCCTTCGTTGTCCAAGCTCAGGTCTTCTACCAGAAGATGTCGTTCCTGGAATCTGCTGGAGCCATTCTCCCACTTTGGGGAGAGTGGGACTCTGCTCCAAGTGTTACCACAGAGACCACTGTTACCTTCACTTTACACATCCTCTCTAGCTCTTCTCTCTCGTGTTCCTTTTTCTTGGTCATCATCATTTGGTATTGCAATGTCTGTCACTATGGGATTCTTCCTCTGTCCATCACTACTATGTCCATTGGTTCGCCATCACCAGTTGGCTCCGTCATTCTCGACCACCCGTGGGGGGCATATCCCATTTGGACATCGGGACTTCCAGGTCATACACAGATGTTCCTGTATACTATGCCAGCCCTTTGGTTATAGTGTTCCATGTATGCCCTGACTGCTAGCATCTTGCACCCTGCGGTTATGTGCTGGATTGAACAGCCTGCACCTGGGGTCTTGCCTTGTGTGGTAGACTCCAGCAGAGCTTGTTCAAGCACTGCCATAAGTAGTGCTCAGCTTTGTCCAGTCATTGGTTGAATTTTTCAATATCTTCCAGTAGTACATGCTGTGCAGATGCCTGTCCTTCCATGATTATTTTGTTCTTCCTCATCTTCTTTCCCGGGTTTCTACTGCCTGCGGTACTCACTAAGCACATGATCCTTTGTGGTAATCTCTGATAGAGGTTCTGTCTCTCACTAGTCCTCAGCTTCCTTCCTTAAACTTTAAATTTGTTGATTTTTTTAAGGTCTTCTTCAGATTTTCATGTTTCCATCAATTACGGCAAGTTGTCCAGACCCTGAAACAGCATATGAATAGGTAACTGTGTCCAAACTTTTGACTGGTACTGTGCTGCTGTGTGTGTGTGTGTGTGTGTGTGTGTGTGTGCATTTTTTTTCTACTGAAAGACTAAGGGTTTCAGTTGTCATATCCATTCTGCAATATACTGGCAGTGTTAATATCCTGAGGATGTTGTCACTGGTGCAAAACAACATGCTCCTTGTACTGTTCTCTGACTAGGCTGGGAACAAAGCTGACTTACATATTGTCATATAACGTATCTGAGGGGAACGGTGAGGCTCTTCCACATGCAAGAGAGTTGCTTTATCATGACTAAGAGCAGTAGGCATTTATGTCTGACAGAGTATGCTTTTCAGAGTAAACAATAAAGTCTAATCTCAATCCAGCTTGACACAGCAATTACTGAAGCTGGAATCACAGTGTTGCAGAGCTTTGAAAAACAAGAATGGACAGAACTGTATTAAATACATTCAAATTCAAGATTTAATTGTAGCTGGCAAACATAAGAGGTTCCTGGGAAGGCGTCATTTGTGTGATACAAGTCTCTAGATTAGAGATTGTGCTATAAGAAGACAGGATGAGTCACATCAGTTGAGAGCTCTCTAATCCAAAATGTACACATTATGTGAAATACAGGAGGAATGTTTGCAAAACAAACATAGTATGAATATACAGTTAGTTAGCAAGTGGGCCTGGCGCTGATATAGATAATTTGGAATCGAATGTAGTAATACCAGGCAGAGAGCTAGTCTAACTGAGGGGGTGTCATGTCACTGTGAAAATGATCTGGATTTTATGTGAGAATAGAAGGAGCAGAGTGGATTGTCTGAGCTCAACCCAAGCAGAAAATAGAGAAATATGCTCAGAACTATATATATATATATATATATATATATATATCTCCAGCAGCAAAAGCCAACCAAATGTAATGTGAAAAACATATTAAAAAGTTGCACATGTCTAGAAACGGTATTGTTGCTAAGTACATCTAGAGAGAGATCGTTTTAAATGTCGAGGGAAAGTAATTGGCATCTACTTATACACGAAAATGCCTGCAAGTTATCATTGAATTATTCATCTAATATGGTAAGTATTTCTATTTCAATGCCTTAAATCTCCGTTAGGGGAAAATTATATAACTTAGATGAGCAAATTAAAAGGAGTCACTTTTCAAGGATAATATATAAATATATATATATATATATATTTTTTTTTGTGTGTGTGTGTGTGTGTGTGTGTATATGTGTGTAGAGAGAGAGAGTTTAATAAACATCCACATCCAACATGTTTATAAAACTCTCTCATAATCTGATGTCTTGATAGTTTCTAAACATCAATAACTGTAATTACATTACATTACATTACATATAAGATACATCAATAACTGTAATTGCATTACATTACATTACATTACATATAAGATAAGATAAGATAGAACTTTAATGATCCCACAACGGGGAAATTCGCGCATTACCGCAGTGGTACAGAAGAGAAAAAGAAATTCTATACATACAGTATATATCTATGGATATACACATATGTACACATATACATGAAAAATAAACACTATATTACAGATTTTAAAACACTATATACATTTGTTACATATCTATTAACTCATATAGCATTATAATGTCAATCTTTATAACCATATGAGCAGAAAGCGGTAAAATGCTTTTGCTATTTTTTGAAACCTTTAAATGAGTTTTATGCTATAAAAAGTGATTTGCAGAATATCTACATTTATTACTCATCTGTAAAATGTTACACTACTTTAAATTTTTTTTAAATGATAAAATATTTACATCCAATTTTTTCTTCACTTAATAGTTTGAACAGGTGGACCCATACTTTATTACTCAATGGTGCTTGTTTTAAAATCATTATTTTAAAATTAATATTTTTAGTTATATGATTTGATTGGCATTTTATTCTATTATTGCGGAACACTTCTGTCTTGTTACTCAGCTTTATCAAGAGCAATGGCACTATTTGTACTAAAGAATTAATTTATTCATTGAAATATTATTAAATAATAATGTTTGCAGAAAGTGCTGTTTGAGAAGTGATAAGTACTACTAATAATAGTACTTTGGGTTTTCATTGATATTCTACATACTTTGGCAGGTCTGATTTAGATGAAGGCATTAAATTGTATATCAAGTAATAAAAAAATCTTCCCTGTAAAAAAAACAGAGCGATAGAGAGAAAATAATCCCAAGGGAGCATCACTTAATTTGATTGTTGTTATCAAAACAATACAAATGGCCCTAAATGCTGTCAGCAATATATGAGAATGCACACAACCAAACAAAACACACAAAATCAAATAAAAACCATTTAGTTCTTTTTCTTTTGTTTCTGGATTGCGTTGACCTTTCCTGACAAAGAAAAAATTAGCTTCCTCATCACAAGACATTGTTTGACCACGTCCCCACACTAAACAGAGAAACTGAGATTTAGTGTCAGACATGCATGCAATTAATATTCCTTGCTGTCTGCATTGTTTATACGGCAGTTGGTAAACATGACTGACTTTTGTTGCAGATGTTGGGTGGTGGCCATGCTCTGCTAGAGGAATATATTAATTTGCTGACAGGCCCTTGGCTGTCCCCCGTATTAAAAGTATTTATTTGCCCACTTCTAATGGCACAATTAATCCAGCCTGAAATTGGTAGTACCACATAAATTGCTGTCTGCCCATAATCTGCATGACAGCAAATAAACTTCTTTTATGCTAGCTATTGGTTTCTGTGGTCTCCTTCTAAAATATTATTTATTTAAGTTCGGTCCTGTAATCAGAGACATGGCATGGTGCATTAGCATGCTGGCACGCCTCTCTCTGTTTGGCATATAGTTTCATTTCCTAGTCCAAGAACTGGAAACAATAGTCAATGATGAATACAGACTTAATCTTTTATATCCACTTTCATCAGTGTTTATGTATACAGTTGTGATATCTTACTATTCAACTTTAGCCCTCTAAGTGCTGTTAGCTAACCTTGGTTTTTATACTGAAAAAACAAAGCACGGCATTTTAGATCTTTTGTGATGTGCACTCTGGTTTCCCCACATTCTTTTTAACTCATCCACACAGAAATGAGATCCAATATTGAACATTTTGCATTAGCAATGGTGACTATATTCATGCACATTCAGTAATTATAATTTCTTGCTGACAAATGAGCTTTTTACAAATAAGGCAACTTATCATATCAAGATTGCTGTCACAACTGATGGGTAATTATGTTTTCTGTCTGGGTGCTATGTCACATTGCTCTGACACATCAATTGACAGACCAGGTTGCAGGGGACAGCAAACAACACCTGGGTAGAAAGACGCCGTGAGGCATCCCAGCAGCACTTTTGGAGTAAACTTCAAGGTGAAGCAGAGTTCAGGAAACCTTCTTGACCTGAATTTTTCCTGTCATATTGGATTAAATAAGCTACAGTATTAGGCATTATAAACATGTTATCATGTGTCATGCAAGATTACTAACCGTAGCACAACAGTACTGTAAGTGGGCCATGGGATTATAAGTACGATCTCAGATTGTAAAGGAACTTTTTTTCTGAGAAAAAAATAAATAAAAATTTGTCTGGATATTATTTTGGTCACCAAATTATCTGCATAGTTGACAGGTGAAATAAATGACTGACAGAGCACCGATTCAGCTGTGAGTGGGCGTTAAAACGTCTGCTAGTGAAGAAACCTCCAAAGACACTCAGCCTGGGGGGATTCTTTAATTTGTCCTTATCCGAACCAGTGACTCCTTCCTACAAATTTGCCATAAATAGCTGAATTCGTGTTGGTAAGAGGGAGACCTGAGTTTTCTTTTAAGTTATTTATTTGTTTTATATATATTTTATGTATTTATTTTTGTGTTTTCCAATGATGCTGCTAATCTTTGAGCCGACAGTGGTGGAAAACATCCTCTGTGTCATTGCTTTACTCAGTTTTATTTATTTTTTCTTTCAATTCCGTTTTTTCTATGTTCACAATTCCCCAGTTCATCCACTTCCAAACTGTGCAGCAAAACAAAATTAAGTTAGAGAAAACAGTGAAATGATGAAAAGTCTGTGAGTGTTGAGACAGAGGTATGCACAGTGCTATTCAGTCCACTGCAGATACATTCACACTGCAGACCTTAAAGCTCAATTCCGATTTTTAGTAAAATCTGATTTTTTTCTGTGTGGTCGTTCACATTTCCAAATATATGCGACTTGTATGAGATGTTCTGCATGAACTGCAAATGAACCTAAAAGTGTCTCACATGCGCAGTAGAGGATGCAGTAATGCCACACGTAGTGAGCGTGCTCAGTGTTTGCGAACGTAAACATGGATGGTCCGTGGTCATTTGTTTTTCTTCCCGCGTCCGCGTACATTAACAGGACGCAGAATAGTGACGTTTGTCGAGAATCAGTGACGTGCAGGTTGCATGAATGCGACCTGGTCATACGGACACAGGCGGCATTTGAAAAGATCGGATGTGTATCAGATTTTGGACCACATATTCAAGTGGCCTGGGTTGCATTTGCACAAATCAGATCTGTGTTGTTCATACTGTCATGAAAAGATCAGATACAGGTCACATAAGGGCAAAAAAAATGGATTTAGGTACTTCAGGCTGCAGTCTGATTATTGTCCTTCCTTGATGATTTTTTGGCTTGTTTGTTTATGAAGGCGCCTAACATTGACCTACAGTATGAGTCATTTAAGCACCTAACTCAGGGGATAAACCAGCTTTGTGTCTACACATGACAACTTAGCAAAGAACTAATTTTAAAGTGTATCTTTAGGCACTTTGTTGCAAGCAGCCTGTCGCAAAAACACATCATTTGTTTCCATTGCTTTACTTGAATCTAAAAATATTCACGATTTATCTCTTGCCAACGGTGGGCTATGAGCTCCTGTAGCTCCCCGTATGAGCACCAGACACAACCTCGGATGCCTTTATTGAGCCGTTGCTTGAATGTTGCCTGTAATGTTCAGAATTGTCTCCTTTAGCCTCCAGAGTTCTATTTCACACCGCAGGATCATCCTCATATAACTCAGAGACCCGCTGCGACTCCAAGGGCAAAAAAATATTTGTCCTCAATAATCAGATCCTATAAACGACGCCTCCCACACAATCTCAGGAGTTTGATGAATTTCATAAAGACAGCCAAAGACTGATTTCAATCTGCAGATGCCTGGAAAGAAAGATTTCATTATTAAACGCCACGGCTTTTTCGCCATGTGCCTGGTGGTGCCATTTCTGACCATAAGCCTTTTTTTTCTTTTTTTTTTTGTCAAGCA
>VOQJ01043153.1:19819-34539 GCA_015052665.1 Apistogramma diplotaenia
AACAGAGGTAAAGTGGGGCATTGTGCGTGACTTCGACATGAGTTACCAACAAAAATACCACCAAAAACAACGTTGGGAATTAATAATCATCAGTAATGCCTGCATGACAAAACACATTTTCTCTTTTGAATTAAGAGTAAGAATAAAAATATACTTCATCCCGACTTTGGGGAAGTTCTATATTAAAGCAGCTAGCACATGAAAAAAACAACATAGCTCAATCAATACAATATCAAAGAACAAAAAAGCTCACAAGGGTAAAAAAAAATGCTATAAAAGGAGCTTCATTAAATAAAAAATTACACCAATGTCAAATAAATTAAAAATTTGAAATAAATGCATATTAATATTTTTGGTATGAGATGGTAAAGATTTTCTGTATCTGTTCTCGGGGCAGTAATGTAATCCCACCAGATTTCCTCGCCCCATCTAATCCAAGCTGGTGGTTGTTACAGAAATAGAGGTTTTGGTTTGCCAATCCTCTCATGTTAAGTTTTACAGTATATGATCAAAACTGAAATTAAACATAGAATCTACCAGCACCCACAATTTCTTATTTCCACTAAGTATTCATGCTTACATAAACTGCAGTCCGATTAAAAAACAAAGGGTTTGACATTAAAACCAAACTGTTTGTGGTTTAATCAGATTTGACTGACTGATTATATTTTCAGATTTACATGTTGCAAAATGTTTACTGGTGAACATAAATGAAACATAAATAAAAGAAACACTGAAAACATTGTTTTGTCATATGAGAGATAAAAAAAAATAGTCCTTTGCATATTTAATCACCTCATTTGCATCAAGCTGCTGACAGAGAAAATCAGCTTTCAGGGCCTGTAAATTATAACTTATTCACTATTACTGAGACTGCTAATTCTCAGGTGTTGGCCAGCGTGTCTGCAGTGCACACAGAAACAGACAGACAATGCATAATTCAATCATAAATGCATCTTGCCCATTTGAAATTGATATGGCTGTTTTTATTTTGTGAAAAACCAAGCAGCTTTGATTTACCACTTCATTTTTATTTATTTTTTTGCCAGCGAGCTGAAAAAGTGTTTAGCTTAAGTGCTTTACCAGTTAGGGCTGTCTGATTAATGCTCTGTGTAATGAGACTGCTAATGATTTGGAGTCATTCATGGCCTCCATCCTCTCTGAAATGTCAGCCTGATTGAAGTCCAGCCTTGTGTGTGTAGTATCTTGATAGACAATCAATAGGCTATCAGCAGTCTGTGGCAGTTCTCACATGTCATCAAGCTAAAAAACCATAAAGCAGCAGCTTGGCTCAATGTTGCCTACCAAGCATTTGTGAGCCACAACTTTTTCAAAGTGTTATTAATCCACCTTTGGAGTTCCACGTCTGCCAGGTGTGATTACCAGCTGGCTCCATTATCACGAGTGCAGACAGGTGATTCATTGCAGGTTGTTTATTTTTGACAAGTCTTAACAGAGATTTGATTGGCACCTGAAAATTATTTTGCTACAAACTGCAGTGCAACAAAACTGTTTATCAAAAGAGAAGGTTATTGGTGGTAAAATGTAGCATTTTAAGTTTTAAAACAGCACTTAAAATAGCTTAACCTACTGTCAGGTCTGTTTTTATTCACTTATCATCTGGCCCTTCACAGTATGTCAATTTCACATTTACTGTCTCTTTTTTGGCAGTTTGGACAGTTTTGATGTATTTTCTACAAACTCTTCCACGTATTGGATGCAGGAGATGCGAATATGAATGAAATACCAAAGCAGGGGTGGTTGGCTGGTCACTGTGAAGAAAAATGTTTTCTAGTTTGAACTTATGCCAAGAGACAAGACCACTGGCGTATAAAATACAGCAGTGTATGACTGCTGAGCAGTGACATCCTTTCCACTCTGAGTGTTGCTGCACTGCCTTGAAAGATAATGTCGCCTGACTACACTACCGGGTGCCTGTGACATACGTCATATACTTAGACCATGCTTGGAAACAGTAAATAGGCTGTTACTTCTAATTTTAACTGGGTTACCTTGTGATGTTATTTCTACAAGTGTTTTTGGTACCACTGACCCACATCGCTTGCCTCCTTGATTTATAATTCTGTGTTATCTGTGCTCAGGAGCACCAAACTGTACTGAATTACAAATTACATTCCAATGCATAAAATTTTAATTTCATGTTAAACACATAATTAATTCTGCATTAGTCATCATACTGCATGAATAATAGCATTGTGGGGCTTTTTAATACACTACAGGAAGCAACATAGCAGCGCAGCAAACTGAGTCATCTTGCATCTCTTCTTTCTCCTGGAATCTTGTGGCCATTTCTTCTTGTTCATTTGATGGGAGTGTCTGCTAAACTGCATGTTTGTTAAGGATAACATACATAGAAAATATAACGTAAAAAAAAACATATTGAAGAAAAATGTGTGTCTGCTGTTAACCAAAGTATGAAAATAAATGGCATAAACAAAAACAAATGCCCACATCCTTTACAGCCTAATTGCTGTTAAGTAATGCATTATTGCATCATATATTCATAAATTAACGTGTGGTTTTGATCTTGAAAAAAATAAGTATGTAAACAAAATATTTCCTTTTGATTCAAATTGCGAATTTATTTATATTCTGCTCATAGATGGTTTGCATAATTCTTAATAAAAACCATCATATGTTTTTAACTTTAGTCAACTACTTGAATTTATACAACAGATCGGAGATGCAAGTTGGCGACAAAGACAATAGTGAAATTTGCTTCCAAGGAATTCTGTGCAAAAAAAAAAGAGAAAGCTTTTAAAAGTGATAGATCTAAGAAGGTCATTCTGTGGTAGAGCAGTTGAGGCCTCTGAGAATGTGAGGAGGAAGTGCTAACAGAGTGTTTCTCACTTCCCTTTCACTTGACAGAGAGGAGATGAAGTCCCTCCAGGCAGCCTTGCAGAAGCAGCTGGATGAGGCAAATGAGAAAGCGGAGAAGCAGCAGGCCACGGTAAGACAGAGCTGACCTGGCCATCAACATCCGGTCTTGTCTAACCAGCATTGTCACCTGTCACGGGGCCCTCAGTGATCCACACTCATTACCCAGCAGCAAATTCCCGCCGCCATCCTTCAAATTATAATTGAAACTCTCAGAGAGAGTGAGCGAAAGCTTTATGTTTAGTTTGAACAAAAATACAGAACTCAAAGACTATTAAATAAAATATTTAAAAAAAATGATGGTTTATGGAATGGTTTGAAATAGTTAAAGTAATTACAAGTGATTCGTTTTCTGCTGATCAACAAATTATATTTGCCTCCATCTGAAATAAGCACATATGCAGATGATACTCTGCTCTGAATGCCAATGTTACTGAAGTCTTTGAATTTCAAAATTTTAGAAAGCATGCTTGTCTCTGTGATAATTTGCAATACATGCAAGCATGCAACAGGCAATAAAATAACATTTTATCAAATTTAACCATGATGGATTCTTGCCCATTTTTTTACTCCAATATACTTACAGTATTATAAATACATTAAAGAGGCATTTGATGTCAGCAGAAAACATAATTTCTGTTGACTCCAGTTTTAATGAGCACAAAATTTTAATTAGGGATCCAGTTAAAAGAAACGCACCTCCAACAAGTTTATTTTCTACCAAAAAATATGACAGGCAATGAGTACTTGCACATATAAAGTCATATAATAGAGCAGTATGTATTTAGTTTATGCAATTTTCCACACCTACTTAAGGCAATAGGCTTAAGTTTAAAGCAGCCTTTAATGTATTTAAGGCAGACCTTTATTTCTTCACCTGCTTGATTAGTGTAGGTATTCATTTTAATGTACAAGGGTTCATTATAGCATTTCTATTTTAAAAAAATGTTAATATTGGTATTAGGGCTGACTGTGTAGGTGTCCGTGATGCTGTGTTGATATACTGTATGTGATATGCATTACCCCACCATCATGCTATTCAGAGAAACCCTCTCTTGTTCTTCCACTGCTCTCCTTATCAACAAATCAGCATAAATCCTGTCTTGCTGCACTGACAGCTACGTCCTGGAGTGCTTCTAGGATTTTCAATATATGCTAATGAAAATCTGTCCTGTAACAGTACTGGCTTCTTATGCACAGTCACAGCATTTAATGGGCACCATGACATTACAATCGACAATCAAATCATGGGCTCTCAGTGAGATAAACAACAGTACAGTAATATTTCAGATGACAGTCGTGCCATTTTCCTTTGTCTAGTGACAAATCCCAGTTTCTGGTTTTTGTGGTTTGACATTTACGTTCTGAAAAATGGTATTTAACACACTTGCTGAGATATAAGATTGAAAAGAACACCTCAGCAGCATGCAAATGCTACACATGTTCAACAAAACAATTAAATATGCTATCTGATGGGAAAGCAGGATTTTGAAAAGACCCCTGAGAAAAATGTAAATATAAAGAGAACCACATTTCAAAGTCACAGAAACAACATAACACAAAGCTGCTCTACATTTGTCGATATACATGAGTACTTGCATTCAAGTTGGTCTCTATATCAGGCAGTATTTTACCATAGGCAGAGATACATCTCATGTAATATTTTTGCATGGCTGCAATTATTAGAATTAATTATTATACATTGATTTATAATTATTACATTTATTTACGGCTGTCAAAGTTAATTGCGTTAATGCAAATTCCTTTTAATGGCTATTCTTTATATATGCAATTAATGCATGCACGATCTGTGACCTTTGACCCGCCCCTGTGGTTTGGACCATCATGAAGCAATGCAACAGTAACATCGTAGATGGTAAGAAGAAATGGATAAAGAACAGCAAATTTAGCTTTAAAGCTCTGCCAAATGGTTCTATTTACAAGAGCAAAGTTATTTGTATTTAACGTCGATGTGATTCGCGTTACCACTGTGGTACGTTGAGTCTCAAATACCACTTGCTGGCCCAGCACACAGCTATGGTACATTGATTTCAGTCTTTGCATTTCAAAACACACAACTTGTTTGTGTGTGTGTGATATGATATATTTTTAGCTTTTAGAAAAATGCATTAGAAGAACCAGTCAAGCAGTCAAACTTTGTTTCTTTTATGAGTCTTAAAATACTTAAGTACTGCAAAAGTTTGTTTCGTTTTTTTTTAACCATTCCCAGGGGCTGTGGTGGTGACTGCAAGCCTCAAACATGAACCTTGATGTTATTATGCCCTGCTAGGGGATGTGAGTCAACTGGTGAGGCTTAGTTTACTGCTCCCCAGGGCGTATACCTGACATGAGGGCACCAGACCCATGAATCTTTTCGTCTTTGTCCTGAGGACAGTGTCGATGACCTCTTTCAAGGACACACCGTGTTAAAAAACCTTTTTTTAGAATTGAAAAAAACAAAGGCAAAACCTTGACCTATCTGTCTTACACACTGAATTCATTTGCTTAGATATGTGGTAGCCGATGGCAGCAGTTTTTGAACCTCTGTATGGCTGCATCACCTACACACACATACACACACACAGACAAGCCACAGGCTTACATGGCAAAGACATGCCAAGCTCTTGGTGAAAAGATTTTGATAAACAAAGATATTACTCTGACATGATAAGCATGTGGGCTATTAAATCAGGCGGAAAATATGGAGTTGCTCACTGAAGGAATAAATACCTCAACATATCTTACTTATGCTGGACACTTGCTATTCCAAACGTATTTTGTAAGGCATGACTGACATGTAATATATGATATTTTTTTCCAGAGTTAAATGTTTACAGGTTTTTGTGGTTGCCAACTAAAAATTCAAAAATTGCGTTTTGTAATGTTGCTATTCAATTCAATTCAATTTTATTTATACAGCACCAAATCAAAACAAATAGTCGTCTCAAGGCGCTTTTTATTGTAAGGTAAAGACCTTACAATACTGTTACTACAGTATGACCCCCACTCCCCCTGTCAGTTTATGTCTAATAGCATTCATTTGTGGTAAAAGCAATAAATAAATGCTAACTATCTTTTTTTTTTAATGCAGGCATAATCAGAAGCATTCAGTGTGCCGTTGCACAGATGCATGGATGATGTGTGAAATGTTCTTTTTATTCAGAGATATAATGAGTCAACCAGGATGTTCCGTCCTTCTCTTTTTTCTTTTTTTTTATATGTATGTTTTTATATTTCTGTTTTTTTTCTTCCTTCTGTCGTCTCAGGGACAGTGACAATGATTGAATATTGATGTTAACATGACCAGGTTGGGGATGTCAGTCACCTGCTGTGGTCTAGCTTACAGATTCCCAGGGTGCCTTGCTAGAAAGTGGAATGAGTGACTTTGAATTTTATCCAAAAAGAAATGATGAACAAAAACAAAAAAAAAAAGTGATCATGAAACTGTTCAAAAAAGCATACACACCTACAGCTGTGTGATCATCTTTCTTTTGTCCTTCCTGTCTTCAGATTAAGTTTCTTAAAGTGGAAATGGAGAAAAAAACCAAAATCATCAAGGATCTACAGCAAGAGGTGAGTTTTCAAGCAGTTGTTTAAAGCTGGCTGAATCACACTGTACATTCATGAGTGACATGCAGACAGACAGAAATAAAAGAAAAACACAACATTGTTTTAGTGTTACTGTACTGTAGGTCACCATGTCACCATTCAAAAGCCATTTCTCTCCCCCTGGGACTCAGAGGAAAGCTTGTTCCTCTCAAAGGTGGACATAAACACAGGAATGAACATTTCCTTTTTAACAAGTACTTTGTGAAACGTTTTTAAGGAAAAATTAATATTTTTGATCATGTTTGCAATCATGATTGCCATGGTTTCCACTGGTTAGGAATCTGGGCTCTCTTCCTCTGTAACCTCGGTGATGGATTTCTCTCTGCAGGGTTGTTCAACATCTGTGCAAAGTAGTTCATCTAAAAAAGAAGTTCTTTCTCTTTGATTCTGAGGTTCTGACACAACATCTAACAGTTACTGCTGGTGCCTTAGACAGCTAAAAAAAAAAAAAAAAGCTTGCAAATACTATTGTAGCTCTACTGAAAATATGACTCCACATTATCTGTCCTTTGGCTTGTTTTCTGTAAGAATAAAAAAATAAGAAAATTAATTATCCCCACAGAAAGACTCAAAAGGACATGACGAATGTAACACAGCGACACCAGTAAATGTCGTTAGATCTCTGGACTATTCTATTATTTTTGAGAGAGAGACATTCAGCCACTTTACTGAGATTTATAGATATGGAACACATCAGTTTGATGAGGTATCATAGGGGAAAAAAACTTCTGTATGACATAAGACTGCTTTCAATTAATAACAAATAAACAAATGAACATGTGTATGAAACAAATATGTCTAGCAGTAAATATGATCTGTTGGACACATTGCATAGCCACATAACTCCCGTGTTTCCCACCTATGATGAGTTTGGTTTGTTTTTTTTTAACTGCAAGAAAGCTATTTAATTACATCACAGGATCATGGGAAATGATGATGAACAGATACTGGAAATTATAACACCATATTGCTCAGTGTTGCACTGAGGAAAATGATTTTTGCCAGATGTTCAAATTAATTTGAGACCACTTTTGCCTCAGCTCTGCTTCAGTAACATGATCAAGTGCTTCAGATGAAGAACCAAACAATCGCATAATGACATCAGTTTCCTGAGATCAATCTGTTTCGAGCCGTACCTTTCAGAGTCCAGGTTTCTGTGGATTTATCACACGCGGATGTAAGCAACACAGTAGACCTCAAACAATCTTTAATCATGAAAATGATGTTAATGATGTTGTCATCCTGCCCTTTCCCTCCTTAGAGACGCTGGTTCTAAATTCCTTCTGTTTCATGGTACTGCATTTTACAGTCATTGTGTACGTTGATCTTAAATTGTGTGTAAATGTGCTGCTTGCTGTCCTCAATTGCTCTCTGTGGAGTTTCTGACCTCTAGCGTCATGGAGCAGTTGTTTTCACTCACACATACAAGTAGCATATGCAGACTCCAAGAGAAACATGGCTATTATTATTATTGTTATTATTAGTAGTATTTGTAATAGTAGTAGTAGTAGGAGTAGTAGTATTTAAGCAACTAGTACAGTACATAAGAAAAAGGTCACTGTTTGGAAGGATTTATAGTTTTTGAGTGGAAGGCGAGTAAGATAAGACAGATGAAGCTTTGTGCGCTTTTCCCCCTCTTTGTGGCTAATGAGCGAAACACTTCAAACTGTACCACTCTGCCACTGCCACCCTCACACAATCTCTGTCCAGCCCACTGATGTGCAGAAACAAGTGTCACTGGGTCATCCAGCACATTGCAGCCCTCCTGAACTGTCAGTATGGTATACTCAGCACGGTAATGTATAAAAAGAAATCCTGCCTTAAGCTAATGTTGAATGCTTAACTCTCTTGGGGGTAATCAGAGGTAAATTTAGAAGCACTTCTATAATCAATCAAGTGATTTTCCCAGCAAGAGCTTCCACATGTTGGCAGATCAGTTTAACTGACTAAATGACCCATAAAGATGGCCATGATTTGACTCTGTAATGAACAATTAGAAATGCTTTTACTCTTAAACAACATCTTGATTCGGGAGTACAATCAAAACACACAAAGAAGCACGAGTCGAATTTAATGCTGCTCACGATCATTGCAGCTTTTGCATAAATTAAAGTTTTTACATGTTTCAATCTCAGGATATCACATGCACACACCAACATGCACCAATAAACTTTTTGTCAAAAGCTGGCAAAACATTTAGCAAAAAAGTAAGATTTGAATTATAGTTAGAGTTTTAAAAAATTTAAGTAAGTAAAAGAGAAAATGGAAATGAGATTCTACAAAACAGTTTTGAGAAAAATGAAATAAACAAAGATGGGATTTATGTTTACCTTTAATTCAGTCGGGAATACCAGGTTTTCTAATTCATTTCTAGTTGAAGTATCTGGAAAAATAAATAAATAAAAAGATGGCTGCCACAGTTTTAGTTGTGTCACTAAAAGCAGTTGGTAATGCTAATAATACTACAGTTGCTAGAGTAGAGCGTCAGTGGACATTAGCGGAATGGCTACTATCATTTTTAAGTGAATTATATCAAATTTTAAAATGACAAGTAAAAAGTGCTGCGTCTGCAGTGATGCGGACCGGTCGGTCGTGCTGAAGAGGGAGCTGAGCCTCAAAGTGAAGCTGTTGAATTACCGGTCGATCTACGTCCCTACCCTCACCTACGGTCATGAGCTTTGGGTAGTGACCGAAAGAACAAGGTCGCGAAAACAAGCGGCCAAAATGAGCTTCATCTGAAGGGTGGCTGGCCTCTCCCTTAGAGATAGGATGAGGAGTGCAGTCATGCAGGAGGAGCTCAGAGTAGAGCCGCTGCTCCTCCACATTGAAAGGAGCCAGTTGAGGTGGTTCTGGCATCTGATCAGGAAGCCTCCTGGGCGCCTTGTGGGTGAGGTGTTCCTGGAGGGATTATAGTGTATCTCTCGGATGGCCTGGGAACGCCTCGGAGTCCCTCTGGATGAGCTGGTGGAAGTGGCTGGGGAGAGGGAAGTCTGGGCTTCTCTGCTCAGGCTGCTGCCCCCACGACCCGGCCCCAGTTGTACAGACAAGTAAATATTCTTTAGTGCATTTATAAACATCCATCCATTTATTCTCTGCCGCTTATCCCGTTCGGGGTTGCGGGGGGGGGCCGGAGCCTATCCCAGCTGACATAGGGCGAGAGGCAGGGTACACCCTGTACAGGTCGCCAGCCTGTTGCAGGGCCAACACAGAGACACAGACAACCATTCACACATATCGGCAATTTAAAGTGACCAATTAACCTAACCCCAGTAAGTGCATGTCTTTGGACTGTGGGAGGAAACCCACGCAGACGCGGGGAGAACATGCAAACTCCACACAGAGGGAGGCCTGGGCCAAGGTGGAATCAAACCCAGGCCCTCCAGATGTCCAGATGTGAGGCAGCAGTGCTAACCACCACGCCACTGTGCCGCCCATTTACAAACATGTGTTTGTAAAAAAAACAGTTTTTCATTTACAAACATGAAAATGATTATTATGAATTGGAAACTGATACTCATTTTGCATCTTTTAAAGAACATACTGTATAATACAGCAGGTGGTGCTGGTGGTGGTGTAAAAATGTGGTGAACCCAGCACACAGGGTTTCAGCCTGTTTCACGCTATAGTTTTGATATTTTTGATTGTTGTTTTCTTGCTCTTACTGTTTGGTTAGGTTTAGGAACAACAGCTAATTGTTCAGACTGGAAAGGATCCGTCCAGCTTCCACTTATCCAACTCAGGGTGGCTGAGCACCAAAATATAACTTATTCTGACATATCTGTCTTGGCACTATCTCTGAGGGTGCCAGCATCTTTGAATTATATTATTACTAATATTATCCTTGGTAATGGCAATATAACTATTTTCCAGAGCTGAATTAAATTATTTAAACTATTTGAAACACATTGTTGCTCCACAAATGTTGTTCTAAAAATTAAAAATAAAAACAATGGGATAGTTTAGAAATAACAAATGTAAATATGTATGTGAGCAATACATGAACAGCTTATAAATGTAACAGCAAACCTCACCTTTGAGACCGAGCTTGTTTTCATAATGTAAACAGGATGTGCACAGTCACAGGGTGCAGTCTTCCATTGATTACTGTTCTGCTAAAAGGTGTTTGTAATATTTTATCCACCTCATTTCTGTCATTATTGATTATCATCACAAACTAAATATCAGAGACATTTCTCAGTATGACATAATTGAAAAAAATGTGACAAGGGTGGATTTATTGTAGATAAAAATAAAGCAGTCTATACCAAATTTGTACAAAGGTTGGGTCCCCTTCACCCCCAGAACTGCCTTCCCCATGGCACAGATTCAATGAGGTGCTGGAAACATTCCTGAATGGTTTTTGTCCACATTAACATGATTTCATCACACAGTTGCTGCAGATTTGTCAACTCCCATTCCACCACATCCCAAATGTGCTCAATTGGATTGAGATCTGGTGAATGTGGAGGCCATTTGAGGACAGTGGTTGTGAAGCCAGTCTGAGATGAGCTTTGTGATAAGGCACATTATCCTGTTGGAAGCAGAAAATTGATAAACTGTGGCCATAAAAGGATGGAAGTGGTCAGCAACAACACTCAAGTAGCTTGTGGCATTTAAATGATGATCAGTTTGTACTAAGGAGCCAAAAATATGCCAAGAAAATATTGCTTTTTTCATTTCACTACCAGCAGCAGCATGAGCTGCTGATGCTACACAGGGCAGAGAGGAGCTTTTGTGTTATTTAGCCAAATTCTGACACTACCACCTGAATGCAGCAGAAATTGGTAAGGCAGTGGTTTTCAAGTCCTCTTTAGTGCAGTTTGTATGAGCCTGTGCAAACTGTAGCCTCGGTTTCCTGTTCTTATCACACTGAGCAGCACCCAGTGTGGTCTTCTGCACCTGTGGCTCATCTGCTTCAATGTTCCATGTGTTTTACATTCAGAGATGCTCTTCTGCATACCGTGGTTGCAATGAATAGAATAGAATAGAATAGAATAGAATAGAATAGAGCTTTATTGTCATTACATGTTATCACATATAATGAAATTTGCGTTTCAGAGCACCCATCCATAAGAATACAGTACAAACAAAGACAAGGAAGACAGGTGTTTCTGTGGTCATGCAGCTGGTGCCAGTGCTACCAATGGATGGTTATTTGAATTACTGTTGCATTTCTGTCGGTTCAGTCTGGTCATTCTCCTCTGACCTCGGTTAGTTCTGTTAGCTGAAAGGCAGAGAACTGCCCCTCATTGGAGATTTTCTTTTGGACCCTTCTCTGAAAGCCATAGAGTTAGTTGACCCATTAGGTCAGCGGTTTCTGAACCATGTCGTGCTCAAAGTCACTTAAATCACCGTTTTTCTCCATTCTCATGCTCAGTTTGAACTTCAGCAAGTCATCTTAATCATGTCTAAATGCCTAAATACACTGCGTCGCTGCCATGTGGTGAGCTGAATTAGTTGCATTAAGAAGTAGTTGAACATGTGTACCTAATGAATTGACCAGTGTGTGTATATTGTTTTGCTCCAGTTTTCTGAATTATTATTATGTGGCCAAAGTATATACAAATTCCTAGCAAAGCTGAACGGAACATCTGCAAATCCAGTGATATCCTTTGTTTACAACGGTATTGGGTTTTAAAATCTGTTTGATGTTACATTTCACTGTGAATAGTGCTGTGGTGTCAGAGGGGAAGCTTTATGGCTGCAATTCACTGTGAAGTCATTATCAGTGATTTGCTTTCAGAGCTTATTATGACTGTTTTGAGGGGAAATGATTTACAGGCTGACTTGGATCCTGCTGGGATTCATCAGGTTCTCACAGAGCATTGGAACAGACAGCCGCACATTCGGCTTCTTGCTGCTGATGCTTTTTTTTTTAGTTTAAAATGGCTTCCTGACATTGTCTTTTTTCCTTTCATGTCTTCCCGATGTAATTTCAGCAGCTAAATGGCAGAAAAAAAAGTCATGTAGCAGGGCATTTACTGGATCTCTATGATACTCAAAAAAAGGAAGGAATGACAAGGAACTGAAGTAGGCAGATAAGGGAAACAGCGTCATTACATGTGTTGACGAGGACAAAGACTAAACAGAGGAAACTGTGGAACTAACAGAGGGTTTATAAAGCGGTCTGGAAAACCAAGCAGTTTTTCCCCATTTTTCTGCAGAACCACAGATTGATGCCACAAACTCACTACTTCATCATCAGCAGAAAGTCATCGTGAACACGTTAGGAGTGAGCAATATTATGCTTTAAAGTGGTTCAAGTGAAATGGGATATAAAGTAAATTGTGAGAATTAGACGCAGCACAACTTGCTCATATTCTGACAGTAGGTGTTCAAAACAACTGACTTTTTCTGCACAGCTGCTGCATCATTATTGTTGAAGAGCGTCGCTTTACCCGCAGAGCAACCGCGTTACCATGAGAAAAGCCTTTAAGACTATCAGAGTTCATTCCACACATGTGATCACTTATGTACATTAAGAGGAAGGAGTCTATAAAAATCAAGCTTTAATTGAAGTGGAGGGGAGGAGTGATGGCATCCACTGTCTACTTAAAGAGAAAAAAATGAATATGCAAATCACAAAGGAGAAATAATACAGTACATCTTGAGTACTAGATCTGTGGCTTCATTTGGGGACTTTTTGTACTCTTTACAGCAGTGATTCAGTTTTTAGTGGCCTGTCAAGCCCATCATTTGAAAGATAATTTGAGGTATAGTTACTTTTTCCCCCCCCAACATAAACATATCACATTAATAATATTGTCAGGACCCATTTTTGTTTATGCAATACTTTCACATACATACAGTGCATGTAGATACATAAGTTACCGTTCAGTCCGCAAAGTACCAGCTGCCATACTTCATTCAGACTTGTCCATGTTAGCCCAGATGTCAGGATGCTTTGACCTTTTTAGATGCAAATAGATCAAAACACATAAATTGGTCACCAAGTGAGAGCAGATGTTGCTCTTTGGATCCTTATGAAAGAGTTTAACATGTAGAACCAGGAAATAAAGATGACAATAATAAAAAGAGAGAAAAAAGAAAAAAAACAACATACTGTATGAGTAATCAGCAGCCATTGATGACATTTCTAAAAGCTGATTTGAGACCACCCACACAATTAGCACATATTGAGTAACAAATTCACAGTTTTAGTTGCCTTGAAGATAAATTAAATAAATGAGGCTTTGAGCAGGAAAGGAAAACTTTGATTATGGATTCAAGCTTCAGTAAAATATAATAATAAAAGTGAAACACGGGCAGGTGACATTAACTGTTCACAGTGTCAGGCCTGTTTCTTGTTTCTCCTTTTGTATTTCTCTCATTTTTGAGTCTGAGATTAAATGCTTTTAGGTTATGATGTCATGTCCATTCCACACAACGGCTCTTACCTCAGCACTCTTCGCTCGCAGCATTGATTCTTCCTCCACTGAGATCAGGGGAAAAACCCAGGAGGCTTGTCATTGAATCTCTGGTTTCACCATAAACCACACACACACACACACACACACACACTTCAGTTTAGTGGGCAGCCTGGAGTTCGATAGAAAGTGGCTCGGGGTGAGTAGGTGGGTTAACAGACTGTCACTTCTTCTCAGTCAGGTGTCTAAAACTTTCAGGTGTAAATACAGAAAATGCACCTTATCGTTTGCCAGTTTATATGACGATAACGCTTCCCTGCATATTTCAACTGAAGACAAATATTTTTAAGGTAAATGTTTTCATTTGGATGCAAGTGATTAATAAGTATCAAATGGGACTATTAATAATAATAATAATGCATTAGTCTTATATAGCGCTTTATTTTCAGAGAACTCAAAGCGCTTACAATTTCGTGCATCATCCATTCACTCCACAGTCACACTTGGTGGTGGTAAGCTACTAATGTAGCCACAGCTGCCCTGGGGCAGTCTGACAGAGGCGTGGCTGGCAGTTATGCGCCTACGGCCCCTCTGACCACCACCGTCACCAGTCACACAACCACATTCACACTAGGCAATGTGGGGTTAAGTGTCTTGCCCAGGGACACACGACAGCATGTGCTCAGGTGGGGACTCGAACCAGCAACCTTCCGGTTGCAAAGCAAGTGCCCACCTACAGCGTCACTGCCTCCCTTACACGTATAGCTTTGCGAAATAGTGATGTAATATTGTTTCTCTGTTTAACTACATTAGTACCTTTGTTAGCATGGTCTTCAGGGTGCGTGC
>VOQJ01043154.1:8781-23234 GCA_015052665.1 Apistogramma diplotaenia
CGCCGTCGTCCAGCCAAGTGTTTTTGAGCACTGTGGAGAACTCTCCAGCTCCGCTCTTCACTGCTTAGGCAACAGATTCAGTGGAAGTTTTCTTTCCAGCTTAAAAAAAAAACCACATATCGCATCTTTGGAGGATGATCTCATTTACATCATGTTAAATGTGGCATTACATTACTCAGTACTAATAGATAAAGACATTATGTCATTCAAGCCGCAAGTCCTGAAAGTAAATAAATGGATTATGATTTGACTCTCCGGATATTGACTTAGGTGAATCATGTTGGAGAAGTGCGCAGCACCCAGCAGGCACCGACTGTTGTGTCAGAGAGAGCGGCGCCAGACCTGAGGGTGGAGAACAGTGTGGTGTCCTGCGCCAATGCAGTCAGCATCCACAGTGAGGGAAATTATAAAATCAACAGGTGGGTGATGTTTGCAGCAGATGAGTCTGTGACGCACACTACGGTGTAGTCCGTGTCCAAATAACAGGACACATTACAGAAGCACTCCTGAGCCTTAACACACACACACACACACACAACACAGTTTACTTCCTATGAGGACAGAGACTGAAGCCTGATGTTTGGCTGCTAATCCAATTATTTAAAAAAAGACTAAGAAAGAAATTTTCTTCCCAGTGTCAAACACATGATCTGTTTTCTGATCTTCACTTAATTCTTCATTTTCCAGTTTCTCTGCAAACAGCAGCAAGGCCCCTGGTGCTGAGCCTTTGTACCAAAACAGCAGGGCCATAGTTTGCCCCAGCAGCTCTTCAGATGAGAGCCACACCAGGAGGAGGCCTCCTCCTTATTATGTGAAGAAGGAACGGAGGAAGGACAAAGAGCCAGTACCTGCTGCTCAGGCGATGATCGAGTCCCAGTATGAAACTGGTTACACCACAGGAGATACCGGCAACGGGCTGGACCGAGACCACACAGATTACCTCTACAGGTGAGCTGATGCTCTTCTGCCACTTAATGCTGCAGCCTCAGAGACTTCACCATGTGAGAAAGGATTTAGTTAAGGCAAGTGAAACTTCAGGGGTGTTTATTTAAATAATAAATAAATTGAATGATTAAATAAACAGAAACTACAAGATATAGTGTTAAGCCTCAGATTAAAAGGGTACATGTCCATGTATTTAAAAGAAATTTGTTTCAGTTATATGATATTAAGAAGATGCAAAGAAGTTCGGACTTCTTCTGAATGAGATTCTCTGAAGGGTGAGGGCATCTATCTTCCTTTTCTTCCTTTTAGCATTTTTTTAGGCAGGAATGAGACGAAGTTAAAAAATGTTGAATATCAGAGTAGATGTTGACTAAGCAAGAAAAATTTGTATCAGTTTTTAAAATTCCCCTTTGGTTATACTAAGATTTAAGTGAAGATCATAGCCGGAGGCTTAACTATGTTCTAATCAGTCACATCCTTAAATAAGAAAAATGATGCAGTATTTATATTATTTTAGAGTAAAATACAGTAATATCAGAAAGAACTGCTCAGGATCACTTTTGCCTTTAAGGCAATTTAGCTCATTTAATACTGGTGGAGATACTATTGAAAAGCTCATTCCCCTTTGTATCTGCCTCTGCTCCAATAACAGTTTTACTGTAACAATGATTTCACGTCTTGATATTAACTTTATTCCAGGCTGTACCCAGAGATAACTTCAGATGAGCAGCGCAGGAAATACAAGAAGGAGTTTGACTCAGATCTGTCCTGCTATAAGAGCCTCTGCAGCGAACTAGATGACATCAGTGACCAGATGCACAAATTGAGTCGAGAACTGGACACGCTGGACGAGGCCTCCGCCAAGTACCAGGTGGAGAAAAACAGGAGGAAGGTGCATAGAGGGGAAAAGCTTAGGGTAGACTGCCGGGAGAAGATACTGCCAGTCATGGCTGTGGCTTTTGATTCATGTATTTGTCATTTATTTATATATTTATCTATTGTTACCCCATCAAGGTGGAAAGATGAGGCTTTGACTGTAAACAAGGCTACGAAAAGAATTTGTGAAATTTGGACGTAGAAAATCCACATTATTCTTGTTTTACATTGCAAAAGAGATGGGTGGATGGATGGATGGATGGATGGATGGATGGTGGGTGGTTAAAGTGAATCAGAATAATTTTTACTTTAATATATTATTTCTCATATAAAATGTGGTATATGATATATCCTATAATATACTATTTCACAATTTCCCTGCATGAAGTCAGCAAAAATCTTGGTTTGTTTTTCTTTTTTAGGGTGTAGCAGATGAGTATAATCGACTGAAAGACCTTAAAAGAGTGAGTATTATAATGTGATGCCATAAGGTAAAGTTTGCAGAGTCGTTTTTTGTTCTTTACTTCCTAGCTGAGAGAAGCTAGGTGCAAACAAGCGTAAATTCACAGACTGTATATAAAAATGGACGGCCGCAGTGCCATCACTGCTTTCTTAGTGAAGAGCTGCTGTGACGCCTCAAGCCGAACAGTTTTGCCAAAATCATGTTAGCTTTTTGGACTAGCACACAGGTGAGTGTGATAAAGTGGGACACTGAACGCTAATTAGCTGATTGACTTGTTTATTGTAGGCCATTAGCACAGTTAGCATACCCTGGTTTAGTCTTCTTTCTGACTCTATTAGGGACCATTCTTTTCAAATTTATTTCATTAGTTCATCAATTCATCAGTAGCACTTGAAGCAGTTGAGCCCATAAACTCATGAGAAAAATATTTCCTGATGTTACAGCAAGGGAACTGAGGAGACATTTTTTAATGCATAAAACAACCTGAAATCTGTTTTGTTATTATTATCTGTTATTTGTTTTGTACTAAATTAATCAAATGAAATTTTAAGAGTCACCAGGAAAATCTAATGAAAACAAGTTTCAAAAGAGTCTTTCCAAAAAGCTGCACGTTTACCACCATCGTCACTGTTCTGAAATCTCCCCACAGATTTTACTTCATCATTCTTTGGCTGCAGTGTGTTTCTCTTATAATGTTTCTGCCTGCAGTAACTACCTGTGGTCAGTCAGTAGTTACCTGGCAACCTCACTAAATTTAAATTCACACTGAAGCGGCCCAGTTTGGGGGCTTTCTGTGGACTATGACAGGTTATATGTTTACATAATTATAAAAATGTAGCTAGCTGTTTTCCAGTCATAATGTTAAGCTAAGCTAATTATCTCATGGTTCTAGCTTATCTTTATAGAATTCATTATGAAAGTAATAGTGTAATTAATTTTATGAAATAAAGTGAATAAATACATCCCCCAAAATGTTACGAGTATGCTACTGAAACACAGTACTACTACAACTGATAACATTTATTTATTTACTTCAATTTTTCTAGACGCCTGAGTATCAAGCAAAGAAAAAGCAGAGCAAAGAACTTCGGCAAAAGCTTTTCCACATCAAACGTCTGGTGAAAACCTACGACCAAGGCTTTTGTTAGTGTGCATTGTTCATCTGTCCAGAAAAGTGTGCTGAAGACACAAGACTTCATCCAGCATTTACCAGCTTTGCCTGGGCTCCTTTGCCACACCCTCCCAGCGTGGTGGCACCAGTACTGTCCTGCAGTCTGTGAAGCTCATGTCTGTTTACGAGCTCTCTACAGGTGTGACAATACAGTAAATAATCATCTTCATTCTGTGTGGTTTCAATGCAAACGGCTTAACAACGCAGCGCCGTTGATGCCTGTCATATTTAAGTATTAGAGTTCACTTTCAGTAATTTAATTGAAATAAATGACATGTCATGTATGACTATACTGGAACGCAAGCAAATAAAGCCACGGTGGAAGTCCTCGGACTATTTTCAACAACAAACTTGTGGTACATGTTGCAGTGTTTATTTGGCATTCTTCATACAGATGAAATTACAGCACTTATCCAACAAGTTTGAAAACAAAAAAACAAACGTAACAAAAGACACACTGTCATCATTTGATTCTTTTAATAACGTTGCCATAAACATGAAATTTTAAGTCAGAACTCAGTAACACAAAGAGAAAACATTCAACAGTAATTTTTTCTTCTCTACAATATGATTGTGTGAATTGTAGACTCGAGGGAGAATATGCAAAGGACTTGTACACTTCTACTCTCGCTTTTTAAATTCATAATTCCTGAAACATGTTGAGTTTGGAGCATTTTTTAAAATGATTTCCTTAAAATAGTCCTGATTTTATAAACCTGCCTCTTAAAAGACCTGTGTGAGGCAAATCCAGGTGGACCAGGGAACCCCACTTTCTTTTAATGCAACACAGATACTAATAATGTTTTGGCATTGAATAGTCTTTCCACCGGATCCTCATCAGATACAACATCGTCTCACATCATTCACAACAGTAGAGACTCACTCAAGAAGAGATGAGAGCCTGAACAGCTCTACGTCATATTAGTTAGTTGTCATGGCATTCAGTTTCTTTCTTGACATCTAAACAGATGACAGAGGTATTTTCATGTAAATACAGGTAGGAAAAAAAAAACTTTTCGGAGCTACCATTGAAGGCAAATACTTTAATGTTTAAATGAACCTTTAATTACATAAAAAATAATGAAACAGTATCAACTTAGCAGAGATCCAAAATAACAGTTGAACATGCAAAAAAGACAAAGCTGGCCTCGATATATATATGTACACGTTTCATTACAGTTTTTAAGAGATCGTGTTCTCCGGAAACGCAAACTGGGATTCAACTGGTAGTGTCGATTACCAACTTTCTGAGCTGCATTTGTCAAGTTAGTTCTTATTAATTAGAGTCGTCTCAAATAATGAAACTCAGATTTAGACGTCAGCCTGCCGTTTCTCAGTGTCCGTGGAAAAGCAAAGGTTTGATCAAAATAATGCTGAATGCACCGTATTCAATGAGCCACAGCTGCTGTTCAGTAGACAACTGACAAGTGTCCCAAATTTGTACTGAAAAACAAGGCAGCTGTCAAAAAGAAGGCGGTTTCTGGTGAACAAAATTTACAGAGGTTTGCGTTTAGGAACTATCAGACTAAAGCATTCTGATGTCTTGTGAGGTATTAGTCCGTTCTTGTGTCACTATGCCTTTTTTTATCTTTAACTACACCAACAGTGAGCCCTGTGGATGAATTTAAATGTGCTGTTCACTTGACGGTCAAGCAGACACAAGTCAGTTCATCTGTCCTTTTTTTTTCCCCTCTGTGTAGAAGCCATCTCGAAGGATGATATGATAAACTTTGGTGAATTATCCTTGGTTTTGCTTCCTTTCTGCTCCTTTTCAGGAGCTCCTTAGTGTCTTCCTCTGTGCCGAGGTAAGAGAGCAGTAAAAGTCAAGAGTTTCCCTTCAGCAGCGAGGCGCACGACTCAATCCATGATAGTGATGATACCGGATCATCCCGCTGTCAGTTATTTGGTTAAAAAGGTTACTGTATCACAAATGGTGAGCCATGGAAAATGAGCCCGGTGTGGGAAATACTGTTCCTCCGACGTTCACTGGCAGGACAGTTTTGTTCTCTAAATGAATTTGTAGTGGGGTGCTGCTGCCCTCTACATGAAACTGCAGAGTCTTTAGTCACTATGACATGTGGGTGGTGACATGACTGGCTGTGGTGGCCATATCGGAGCCCAGCATGAGGAGCTGGTCTCTGGCCCGAGACCTGGCACCAGAATGATGGCGCTGGCAACAAGACAGCTCCAGCTTGGCACTGGCTACTCTATTCTTCTACTCTCTGCTTCTGGAGGCCCATGTGGAGACTGAGGGCTCATACATGAGGGGGAATTGAGCGGTTACAGTACAGTGCATATGATGGCCAGCTGGCACTGCAGCTTGACAACCACACAGATGGATAGTGATGAGTCAGGAGGTTTCCTGTGGGTCCTTGTCGTCACTATTACCAGACGGAGACCTCGACTGTCAGGGAGCTACTGTCCTGGGACATACGGCCAGCTGATTGAGTTTCCGGAGAGCTGCATGTCCCGGATCAGTGTCTCAATGGGTGTCTTTCCTATCAGGCGCATGAAAAAGAGCTGGGAGATGAGGCTGGCAGGAACGGCACGCAGGGCGGGCAGGCGCAGGAGGAGGCGTCCGAAGCGCTGAGGCTGACTCGGGTACTGCATCCTCTCGTACTCTGTCAGAGCCACCTGAGCTTTCTCCTGCAGAGACTCCACGTGTACTGGGTCTGTTAGACCACAGGCATCTAAGAGGGAGGAGGGAGGAGGCAGTTACTTAATAGTGTGGGCAGGTTACATAAAGAGTCGTGATGAGCCTAGAGGAAGGATGAAATCCCAGCAAATAATGTGATAAAATACCCCCGAGGGAAACACGTGAAACCATACTGCTTCTTCCTATGCATGCTCTCAGACAGAAACACGATTTACAAACCTCATATAAAAATCTTTGCTTAAATAATGATCGCTTTTAGAAGTGACAGGCACAATAAAGTCTTTCTTTAAGACAGATGCTTATGTAAGACTGAAGTTAGGAAAAGCACAGCCCTACACGATGATCAATGATGCTAATTACAAAGCACTTAAAACATTACTGCATTTCCAATAATGAACCAGAAGATGGTGCCATAGGAGATAAATTGCTAAATAAATGAGGCAAATGTATGATTTTTTTTTTCCACCTTGGGACTGTTATCCTATTTTACCAGCAGTTTCTTCTGTTACCATCAACCAGTAATTTTCTTTTAGCCTTCAGGTTTTTGTGATCAGTTTTAACCCATGAAAGAAGTGGAAGTGTTTAAGGTTTTATTCCTAAAGATCAGTTTTCTAAATCCTTACGTTTCTTAAAAGAGCTCCAAAGTGTCTTTTGTGTCTTTGTCAGATCTGGAAAGATAAATCTGCTGGATGTTTGCCAGGTACCATCATGCTGCATTATGGGAAATGTAGGCCATCTCAGGTTGCGCTGCACAGATTTTGCTAAATCTGCAGCATGTAACATAAACAAGCACTAATCACCTGGCGAAAACAGCGCAATGGCCTTGAGGCAGCTGTACTCGGCGGAGTCCACCTGCAGCCTGGTCAGCTTGTCCACCTGGTCCTGGAACACCCTCACCTGGTCCATGAAGGACACCACGCGCTCTGCAGACATAGGTGAGGAGTGGAAACCAGCTGCAGCCAAAAGGGGCGCCATGTGGAGCGGCAGGGCTGACTGAGCCGCGCTGAGGATGAACAGCTCGCTCCAGCTCAGTCTCAGCAGGGCCACCTGAGGATTTAGTAATGTCTCAATAAAGTACCCCAACACTTTAATGTTTACTCAATTCATCTTTTACATTCCCCACAATATAATCCAATTAAGAAGGACGAATATACAAAATCAAATTGTATGCATGACCTTTAATTAAAAACAATTTTCTAACCTGGTCTGACACAGGCAGCTCCGGGAAATAGGGGATGTTTCTGGCCCATTCCACTGTGCTGAAGAGTAAGCGGGCAGCCAATTCACAGATATTATCTATGCCCATAGCATTATCTGGACCGGCCTGCTGGTTGTACTGGTGTCCATAGCGACTGTTGGGGTAAGGCTCAGCTCGCAGCAGCTGGGAAATAAGTTCTGACACTGGCTGACCACCACCACTACCTCCATTGTTGTTGTTATAAAACTCACCACCTCCAAGGCCACTGGCACCACCAATGGGTGTGATGGAGGGGCTGAGGCTCGGCTGAGGTGGGATGCGACCGCGTTGAACTGCTGTAGTTTGGTTGGGGGACAAAGGGGAGGAAAGGAAAGGAAAGGAAAGGAAAGGAAAGGAAAGGAAAGGAAAGGAAAGGAAAGGAAAGGAAAGGAAAGGAAACGAGGGGAGAGAAGTGAATGGGAAGAACAAAGGGGAGGTGATTGGGGGGAGTTTGGTTGAGAAAACCAAGAAGAAGAAAAGTTAAAACTGAATTCAGTCAGCAGTGTATGTCTGATTATCAGCAGACAGGCCTGACCCAATTAGGACTCTATTCTCCAACATTAAAAGCATGCACAATCAAACCCAGCATGAAACAGGGCGGAAATATTCATGTGCACACAAGACTAAATGAAGGCTATCCACAAAAATAGAGAAAATTTAATTCCCATTAAAGTCTTTCAAATAGTATGCAACTCTGAACGGAAATTACAACACAGCATTGGGATAACCTTAGCACATCCCTGCGCTGATACACAAAGAAAATTTCTTCCACACTCAGAAGCATCCTGAGAGACTCGGCGTTGCGGAAGCACCACAGCCGTGACAGACAGCATTACTGCCAAAACCGAGACACAAGGGTGGATTACTGAGAAGGGATTCCTTCATTTGAGGATAATAATTCCCAGTATGAGCATCTGTCCTCCTTAAGCGTCCTTGAGACGATGCTAAATTCACATATAGAGTAGGAACGCTGCTCACTAGCGGACTTTGACCTCTGACCTCCCTGTCGAGGTAGCGGAGCAAAGGGAATCTCTCTACAGGGACTCATAATATGTCTCGTTGGCGTGCTTTATGATCTGTAATTACGCAGAATAAAAAAAACTTGAGACCCTCAGAGCGGATGTCTGTGCTCGCAGCCTTCTAAGTACTAATGTCAACGTGTCTGTATGCAACTATTTATTTGTTTGTTTGTTTGTTTCTGCCTATCTGCCAGACTGATGTTTACTGATGGCCTCACCTGATCCCCCACTTAGGGTGAAGTTCCCATATTGGATTCTGCTTGATTGAGCCAACAAGTTGGTGGGTTTGTGTAGCTTCACCCAGAGGCTTAAGGCTGTGGGACGCAGGTGTCTTAGCCCTGTATCCCTCTCAGTCACTGTTACGCAGACACTAGATTAAGCCACTTAGTACATGGCATTGAGCTGACACGCATGGCTTGCTAAGCCATGATAGGGCCTAGACAGCCATGTGTGGCATTCTCTGCACTACAGAGCAGAGAAGGCAAGATAACACCAGCAGCCAATTACTACTGTACCATGATTGGTTTTTATTCTTTTCTAAAAGCCGCCAATGGAAATAATGAGAAGACTCTTTCAGGCTTCACACTGAATATCACTTCTTCCTTTTTTTTCTCCACAGTGTAGTGGTTTACAACCTAACAAGCCAAACAAACAAAAGATCCTGGATTCTTCGAGGGTTACGTCAGGAACGGGATCCAGCATATACATCTGTCAAACTCAGATATGCAGAGCGACCCGCTGTGGCGACCCCGTGTGAATAAGGGAGCAGCTGAAAGTAGCCTCTTTATTCATTCAGCTGCACTATTTCCACTATTGTGCAATCACAATTGCAGCAAGTGCCGCAATGTTTCTTATTATTATTTCCAGAGAAACTGAATGAATAGCAAAATAATTCATGGAACGGGATAGCTACCTTCTTTGCGCATACCAACACGGAAACACTTCTTCAGGCGGCAGTACTGGCACTGGTTCCTGTGGTGCTGGTCGATCTGACACTCTCTGTTTGACCTGATGGGAAAGAGGTGAATAATTATCCATGAAACAGTTACTGTAGCAACAAATTTCTGGACTAAATAAGTTGGCATTATATAATCATTAGATAATGACCTATTACAAATACAATTGTTGGGGATAGGCGTGGCACGGGACCACGTGGTGTTATTAGTGATCGTGACCTGTGGACTTTAGTGAGTGGGTGATGGGGGAGGTCTACCTTTTTTGCTGACCGCTATGTTTTGGGCTTGATCGCCGTTTTATTTCTACGGATCCGTTTTTATGCTGCGTTGGACACAGTTTTTATTTTCTTGGATATTGACAATAAAGATCATTGTAACTAGCAGCTGGGATTTACGTCTTGATCAGCCGCTCAGCGACATTGTTTGGCAGTCGCTAAAATAACAATGCTATACTGACATGTGTGTGAAAGTTGAAAATTTTCCCCTTTTTTTTTTAAAAGAACATCATATAAAAATAGAAACAGTCCCATTACACATGCTGGTCTTCAGAGTGAAAAGAAACAACTGCAGCACATGCAGCAGAGCAGCAGAGCAGCATTACAGCTGAGCACACAGTGGTGCAATATAATATATATTATATCATCATACCTCTTTCATACTGTATGCAGATATATTAAAATACATGAATAACACTGCTGAGATTTCTGCTCTCTATAAATCTGTGTCTGCACAGGCCTCAAAAATCTAATGTTGCTAATGTTAGTGAGTTTTACTGTAGGTATCAGTCTGTGTGACATGTGATCAAAACCAGGCCAACCTAAATGTATAATTACCCCTCTGCAGCAAATGGAAATGCTAAAAAAATGAAAGCTCTGCTGTTGTGGTGTACAGCCATTATCTTCCTTTCAAGAAAAAAAACAAAAACATTTTGATGAACATAAAAGCTGTTTGCAGATTAGTATCAGCAGCCTGATGCCTACACTTCCTTTTCACAGAGCTACATTAATATTGCATTATGAAACTAGATTTTCCATGAGGCTGCACACAACATGATGGCGGTTAGAGAGCTGATGGCTATATCATATAACCTAACTCTATGTTGTGCACCACAAGCGCCTTCATTCTTATTTAACTTGTACTTAAAAATTGTGTGAATATTGTGTGAATAAAATAAGTCAATCAACAGAAAAAATAAAAGTGCTAATTTATTGATTCGAGCACGTTTTTCAATCAAAAGTGAGCAAAAATGATCTGAAGTGAGAATATCTTAGTGTGGCAAAGTGAGCAATCTGAAAATGTTAGATAGATTAAAAAAGGAGAAAAGAATCATTAGTTTCAAGGTTGTAATATGGAAATGACGAGACAGTGAAAACTAAGCAAAAATCAGCTACAAATGACAGCTGATTTGATTTTCAGCGATTCTGTTAATACTTCGAATAATATGGTCAGTAAATAATTGTGGAAATGTTCTACACACTGTCCCACATGTCATGTGCAGCTTGATTTGTGGGACTTGAAGTCCACGGTACATTCAGTTCACTCTCCAAGACAAAGAAATGCAGAGAATCCTCATATTTAGGCAGCTGGGGCAGGAAATGATGTTACAAACAGTAACTGCACATATCTGCAAGTGATCCAGTGGACTAACTGTTGTATAACAAATTATTTTTTATTTAAAAAAAATGATTTAGGATATAAATTAAAAATAAGCTCACTGGGAACACTTGGGCGCTCAGCTATGAACGTGCGGGTCATGTTTATTAAAGGAAAACTAGACGCACAAGCCTGTAAAGCCTCATTTCCTCTTTCACCATTTAGTATAATCTATAAAGCGGGTTTCTCGGCACCGCTCAGCCTATCAATAAACAAATAATAATTACCCAGAATGCCTCGCTCACCTGCATGTGTAGCTGAGGTTGCGCCTGACGCTCCTTTTGAAGAAGCTCTTGCAGCCCTCGCAGGTGAACACACCGTAATGTTTCCCGCTGGATTTGTCCCCGCACACAACGCAGTCCACCACGCAGGCCTTGTCATCGTCTCCGGCTTCCATGTCGCTGCCTCCCGCCTGGGGGGAGCCGTCTTCCTCCTCCCCCCTCAGGTAGCCCTTGTCCCCGAGCCCGTTAGTGCCCCCATTGGGATCTCCCCAGCCCCCACTCACCATGGCCATCGCTTGGTTACCGAACCACCGCAGAGGAAAATGGGACAGGCAGCCAAGATTTCTGGTTGCTGTCAAGGTAACATAAATATCAAAAGTCCAGACTGTGTGTGTGTGTGTGTGTGTGTTTCTCTCCCCCCGCCCCCTTCCTCTCACCAGGAGAGACGGGTGTTTTCTGCCTGCCTGCGCGCCCAGTTGTTTATTAAGTCTCGGGATTATTACACCAATTAATAGAAAGGAAAACAGTCCTCAGGGCTGACGGCAGATGTCAACGTCAACAGGGGCTTTCAGCTGTGAGCTGTGTTCGGCAGGAAAAAAACAAAACAAGAGCGATCAGTCTCCTCCCACTCCACTATGACCTGGAAACAGTGTCAGTGTGGCAACTTTTAGTTCTGCATGCATGTAGATTTCAATGCCGCCTCTGCTTTTCCTCCTCATCCAGCTCGTGGCCCCTGCGTGGCGTTTCGTCCTCTTCTTCTGACCAGTCCCTGAGATGGTTAAAGGGAAACGAACGCTGCCCGGGCAAATGGTTTCAGCAGAGGAACCTTTCACAGGAAACATACACCAGTCAAACACACAGCACGCATTCTCCAAAAGCAGAACTAAAGACAAAATAATTTGCAAGCAAACGGCACGAGGTGCAGAATCCTCAGCCACACTGTTGTCCTCTCACACGTACAGCTCTGTCTCTGTAGCAACAGTAATGGCTGAAAAAGGACCTCGGTATAGCTCGCCTTAGCACATGCCTGGAGATGATTTGACCACCCCTCTTAAAGTACCCCTTACACTGAATTCGTCCTTGCTCGTAGCAGTTATTCTGTGTAAAATAAGAGACCTTCGAGCTTACCTTAGAGCAAACAGTGTCTGTGTCTCTGGCTTTCCTCGCTGAAAAAGAAATCCTCTCCTTGCTCTAGAGATCTTCTTGAGACCGCAGATAACTCTTCTCTCCTGCCGTAATCCTCTCAGCAGCAGCAGCAGTACCGCCACCGGCATTGTGACCCATGATGGAGGCATTCCAGACTGAGCAGACCACCCTGATTTCCACACGACAGCAACAACATTTTCAGGTGGTCGCAGCGGTCTTCAGAGCGGCGTTGGGTGCAGAGCGGCAGAAGGGACGGACGACGTGGAGCGCCTGTGCTCACTTCCAACACAGACGCCAGCAGATCCCCAACACAAGGAAGTGCTCTCTCTCCCTTGCTTGTCTTGTTGTAGCTTGTTGTAGCTCAGTTGTGACACAATCCTCTGTGCTTCCTCCTTCCACAGACCAGAAAAAACCCCAAACAAACCCGAAAGCATTAGAGTGTCCGTGTGCTCAGCCCTCCATAGTTCCTGTGGTTGCTCTCCAGGCACTCATGCAGCCCTTTCACTCCAGCCTTTTGTCAGTGCTTGTCCACCAAGAACTAATGACTTGCGGCCTAGCCCTGTGTGGCTCTCTGTGTGTGTGTGTGTGTGTGTGAGAAGCCTCTTCCTATGGCTCAGGCGATCAGAAGGAGGGGGTTGAAGAGATGGGTGCTCCTCTCACCCCTCTGTCTCTCCCTCTCCGGCTTCACAGTCCACAAATCAGATTATGATTCAAGGAAATGGCTGAGCTCGACACACAGGCTGAAATTCTCAGCGTTTGCTTCCCCCCCCCTCTCTCTCTCCTCGACCTTCTTTCCTGTTGTCTGTTTTCCTCCAACGTATTTGTGTGTGTGTGCGTGTGTGTGTTTGAGAAAGAGAGATCAAGCAAAGCGGGAGAGAGCGAGAGGGAAGGAGGGAGGGGAGCAGGAGTGTATGCAGAGGGGGAGGGGGCAGTGTGTATGTGTGTGAGTGAGTGAGTGTGTGTGTGTGTGTGTGTGTGTGCTCCCAGGGATTTGACACTGCTATTCAAGCCCTGTGGTTACCATGGTGCTGGCTGCCTTATATGGCCATTGGAGTCAAAGAGCAAAGAGAGTGGGCTGTGTGGGGCAGCGTGCACACACAAACACACACACACACACACACACACACACACAGGAAGAATGTGGAGGATGTCTGTCTTCAGAGATGCAGAGAGCATGACCCCGAGGCCTCAAAAACCATCCAGAGAAAACCAGATTACCCTGAAGCCCCGCAACAAATACAAGCAAACCAATCTCCTGCCTGCCCTTTGTCTTTAACAGCACATGCTTCTACATTGCACTAAACTTTTTAAGAAACCAAGCAAGGCAGCATTGAAGGGAACTTTAATTCCCAACGCAAAGCGCAGTGCTCTTCGAACGGTGCACTTTGATCCTGCGTGCGTGCAAGCGGCTCTCATGAGAACGCCTTATTGTGCTGGAAAATAGAGGTTACCGTTTTATGGTCATTGCTCATTTCTCAGAGCTCCTCTGTTTCAGCACTTTGTGCCGCACATGGTGTTTTTGTGTTGGAGGTTACACCAAGAGGTCAAACTGACTTTTACGCCCCTTGCCACGCTAAAAGCCCGGGGTCAACTTCAGATAAAAGGGGAGGAGAGGAGGCACAGCAACACTGGATACGAGCTTTAAGAGATAAGTGATGAATCTGCTTGTAAATGTGCGGCTTCGTGGGGGTTGCAGCAGTCACGGATATGGACAGATGAAAGTGCCCTGAGAGGTTCACTATATACGCAGCTTGTCTTATCCAGAGATTGTGAAGGCATCCCCCCACCACCACCCCACCCCCATCCGTCGGCACTTTTATTGCATTCCTAAATCTAAATCCAGCTTCACACACACACACCCCCTGCAGAACACAATGTGTATGTGTGTGACAGAGAAGCATTGTCCTAACCATTGTGCAGCTAATGGGTCATCAGAGGTTTGTGTGGGAGAGAGAGTGTGTGTTAATTTGAATGAAAGTCCCTTTAATTAGGCCTCTGTGCCTGCTTATTGTCACTTCTTGTGCTGAGAAAGATTAGGCTTGTCAAATAATGGCTGCTTGTAAAAAAGCTTGTCTGTCTGTGTGTGTGTGTGTGGGGGGGGGGGGGGGGG
>VOQJ01043156.1:0-10453 GCA_015052665.1 Apistogramma diplotaenia
AGCTAAAATATAGAAATTAAGTTTATATAGTAAAAGTGTTTGAACATTTTAATAGCGACATGCAGAGGGACAGCAATACGGTCTCAGTGCATAGCATGCAGCACAGTTAGCATAGTCACTGACAACGACTATGCCGAGGCTCACCACGGATTGGCCAATTGGGTATTGTGCAATCCATGGTAAGGCTCAGCGGGCTGGTGCCTCACCGCCGTCTCTTCTTAGTATTTGAACAGTAAATGCGAAAATTCAGCGATTTTGAAAGAAACTAAGCTAAAGACGGTGAACTTAAATGGAAGAGAACTTTAAAATACAAGTCACTGAATAAATATAACCATTTAATTATTTTTTTAAATTTTATATTTCTGTGATGACAGGTGAGGCATGGCCTCACCTGCCTCCCCTGACTGCACGTCACTGTTGCTTACCCTTATGCATAGCATGAGTTATAATTTTGGTAAGTCCTCTGATAAGTATTAATGAAATATATTGATCATGTTGGCGTTCTGTTTAGAGCTGTTGTGAAACTGTGCACATGTACAGTAGAAACATAACCTGGGAGGAGCCTTTTAAAACTTTGTTTTGGGCAAATTTAGCAAACTTTTTGAGTATTTTTCAATCGAAATCGACTGCTGATTCTATACATGCAGTTTTAATGGAGCCTAAATAACTGCCCAAATATCTGAGACCATGCCAAGATGGTTGCCAAGTGGCAAGGATTGCTGCTACAAACAAAAGCTGTGCAAAATAAACAGATGTACCGCAGACAACTTTACCACAGTGATTTGTGATGTCAGGCAGCTGGGAAGACAGGAAGCAGATTAGTGCTGATTAACAATTAAGCACAGCTGTGCAGAAACAGGAGGCCACACTGAGGACATCTGCTGGACAGGTGGGGAATTACACAAGCAGAAAAAACAAAAATAAACAAATACAGAGACCGGTAGATATTTAAACAAAACAGCTGTGATGATGACACACAAACGCAACAGCTGCCTAATTTCCTGATGTTGCATAGATACTATTTGCCGCTGCTGCTGCAAAATCAAACTCTTTTCGCAGCGCAGCTCAGCCCTGTCATAACAGAAGTCCTCCTTTGTGTCGTGCTGCATTCCTCCACACAGCCAGGCGCGAGCACACTGCAGTAAATAGTTGTTTCTTTTCAATTCCACTTTCTGATGGGACATTTTCAACATTTTGTTATAGATGAAAAAATCTCTTGCACAAAATGTTTCGTGTGTTTAGAATTTGATGGGACACTGGACAATTTAAAACACTGGATGAGGAACTGACATCACACTGAATTGCTTTTACAACAGTTCGTACTGAGACTGGGGGCTACATGCAGACTGTACTGTGTGTACGTGTGTGTAGTTTATGTACGTAGGCATTTGGGTTGTGGTTTGCACTTCCAAATACCCCTGGAAGAGAAAGTCTAACAAGCTGGAAAGCAGAAAGCTCATTTGTTCTGGGTCTGTCGCCTTATCTCTGTTTGTGTTTGTGGATGTTCACGTTTCCATGTGCAACACATACTGTAGATAGTGACAGAGAGAATGGAGATGTATCATAAGTGAAGCGGTCCCCATGCTTTGGATGCCACCTTGTGTTGTCCTTATCAACTTATCTACTAATCCCTTTCTCCTACATCCCTCTACACCACTTAGCCACCCACTCTCCTTTCATCTATTCTTCTTTTTTCTCTGTTGTGCATCTCCGATCCACCTTCTCACTTTCATTTTTCTCCCTTGCCGTGCTTGTGCATGAACAAGCTGTTGGTCTTTGTTAGTGATGGGTAGATTTGCAGGTTGTACAGCCACCTCGTATCGAGATAAAACTCTTGAGCTCTGTGTTGACATAAATGTCCATGGAATGATGCACAGTGTAAGGAGCCAAGTGTCATTAAGAGTCTGGATAAGTCTTTGGAGACTAGGTGACTGTAACTCTTATTTATTGTAATATCTACCTCTAATATTCTTGCAATTTAGTAGGTGCATGCAGAACACAGCATGAACACATTGCTGGATGTTCGCAGTTTCAGGTTAAGGACAGCTGCGTGTCTCTCGTGGTTGTCTTTACTGTCCATCCACGCACTCCTCCTTTCATTTTTTTTCTTCTTTAGAGTTTTCAAAGCAAGGGCAAGGTCAGTAAAGCAGCGTTGAGAAAAAGTGTTCAGTGGTGCAAAGTTTGTTCAAGGTCTGCTGCAAGGTAAAGTTGACTGATGGGCAGAATCTTTTCTTTTGCTCCCGTTTCCAACCAAACCTCCTTGATGCAGCAGGATTGTGGAATCATCATGGGAGAAGGAGCCCCGAGAGAGATGTAGAAGAAAGAAATGAAGAGTTATGCGGACATACTGTGAAAGAGTCAGAGAATTAAATAAAAAGTAAGAACATAACACCAGAGAACAATGTTCAGAGTGAACTACAGTTTATAATCATGCAGTGGTTGGAAAAGCACGCATCCACATATCTCTGCAGCTACATGACAGTTGCATAGGGAAGAGTTGTCCTAATTATCTTGTGAAGGCAGTGAAAATGTGCAGCTTTATCTGATCCATGCATGGAATAAAAAAAACATTCATAATTCAGAGAAATAGAAGACTTCTCTTGTCCAACAATAGAGACATTTACACTTCAAACCCATGGTACACAAAGCAACCCCACATCCAACAGCCGTCTGACTGCGCAGTGACAGGCCGTTAGCAAGGGGTACATGCAAAGCTGTCAACATAAATGTGAAGCTCTAATGCTGACACGGTGTGATGGTGACACAATAGTGCAGTGGTTAGTCCCGCTGCCTCACAGCAAAAAGGGGATTTTCATGTTGCGCCCGTGCCTACGATCCAAAGGCGTGCACGGCAGGTTAATTGGTGGGTCCAGATTAGCCGCAGATTTAAATTGGTGCCTGTAACTGTGTTTGTCCTTAATATGAAAAATAACATAATGCACTGATGAAATTTTTCTGACCATCTGCTTAACCATTAGCGTGAACATTGACATCAGTGTAGCACATTGCAAGTTATCATAATTATGCAATAAAAGCCAGCTGTTTATTTAGAGAGATGACAGCAAACAGTCATTCAGCTGTGCAGCAGGGTCAGCCAAACATTAGCTTGGATCGCTTGGCATAAGTTGTAATACTGTAATTGTTTTTATACTGTTATATATGTTATGTGCTATACTTTTGCACCAAAATTATCATCTGGTTGTATTGCTCTTCTCTCTCCTTTGCATGGTATTTGACTTTATTTTTATTTTTTTTATATACCATATTTAAAATGAGCACAATTGTCAAGGTCATACAGACATTTTCAGCTGAAAATTATTCAACCAACCACGATCAAGTGCAGGTTGGTTCAGATGCATGAACTACATTTTCAAAATAGCCTCATTAAGTATTAATTAAAAAATTTTTATAAACTGTAAATTATGAGCATTTACTAAGTTCAGGGCTTCTTTTGGGGCATTTTAGTCAAAAATATATCTGTAATGTAGTTCCTGGACTCATTTCACCAAAGACCACATCCTCAGTTCAGGTCAGCTAGCTCTGTAGGTATTACACCCCCAACACTGTACAATTTACTGCTCAATGTGTGCACGATAAAAAGTGGTTTAAATATCAAAAGGCTCACTATTGAGAAAATCTGAAGACAGCGTGAGTCATCTTGTTTTCTTTTTTTTTAGACGTACAGTATTGTTGAATTTAACATTCAGTACTTTTTTTATTCAGTCATTTGGACGTTTCTTCTGGAGGAAAGATTTTGCTTCCTGCATGTCTGTGAACATCTCAGTAAGAACTTTTTGACTTCAGGAAAAAAAGGCTCTAATAATAAAGTGGCTTACTGTGTGCTCATCTTAAAAGTCCTTGCCGGTAGAATGCCACAATGTTCGCCGTCCTCACTGCAGTCTTTGTCTTAATTTGACATTGAGATGTGTTAATACAGATGATAAAATGAAGCCCCGGTGTGAGACAGCTGCTGGTGTGAATAGTGTCTGCTGAAATGTGCCGTCACTGGCATTCGTTCCAGAGAGTCATTCAGCAGAGATAAGGTCAGAGAGATGGTTGGTATTGTGGGAGGTTATTGTGCGCTTTGAGCTATAACAAATGGTCTATTCTGCAGAGGACGAGAGCCCTGTCACAAAGCTGCGATAGGCCTAATGTCAGAGAAAGAGCGGCGAGGAGAGGAAGGTGCCTGTGTCAGACAAAACATGTACACTGTGAGAGGAAGTGCCTCAAAGATTCATACAGGACAGACCACAGAGAGGCATCAAACAGGAAAAAACATGATGGATGTCAGTAAGGCTGAGGTGCTGGTTTAAAGGTTAATATTTAGTTAATGATTTATTGTGATCATTCCCAGGAGGAGGACCTTTAAATTATCCACTGTGTATTTTCCTTTAGTAAATCCCTCATCAAAAATATCCATGATGAAGTCCTTCAGACTTCTGGAGAAGTCGTGAACAGTTCTGATATAGTACTCATGGTTCTACTTTTATGGAAGTTTGTTTCTGCCACTAAAGAAAACAAATGCCATACATAACTTGAAATTAAGTATCTCAAAATTTTGAATTTTCTTGAAATTTTGAGAAAATAAGTTGAAGTTTTGAGTTGCATATCTCAAAATTTCCACTTAACTTTCAAGGTAGTTCTGCCAGTCAGGAACCTCAGTGAAGGCACATCACACAATGCTGACGGCATCAGCTGTACAACAGTTCAACATGGGAACATTTATTCCATAGCCTTTATGCAGCTCTTATTTATTAGAAGTTTGTTCACGTTTGCTACACACTGCTAGCTACATACTGTTGCTACCTGATTTTGAGTGTGCATACGTTGGCAGCGTCTGCTTGGCAACAGGGAAATGACGACCTCTTTCACGGAGCTTCGTAATTTGCAGGGCTAACTCGAAATTTCATCTTTCTCAAAATTTCAAGATGCCCAACTGAAATTTTTGAGAAAATAACTTAAAAACATAAGAACCAATGAGATGGTCAACTCAAAAGTAGAAAAAGATTAAAAGAATATTCATGACTTTGCCTGCTGGAAGTGTAAATAGGCATTTCCTGGCTAATATATTAACTAAAGTTGATGATATGCTAAATATTAAAAAAAAAGAATTGATTTCCAGCTTTTATAGGCTAAGAACAAGTATTAAAATGTTCAATTTCATCACACTGTTTTCCATGCTGCAATAGAAAAAGAAAATTGGGTTTGAATATTTTTCTGGGTATAAACAGCATGAAACCTAGCAAAGTCTTGAAAGTTGTGCTGATGCTGCACATAGTCCTCTACAGTAGGCATACTTGAAGTCATACTGGATGTAAATTTAAAGTAACATAAAGCTCCTTTCATCAAAAGAACTACATGTACTATGCTTACGCATATATAAAGATAATAAAGAATGTGAAATGAAATTAACATTAAAGTATATAACATTGAGACCTCTTCAGGTTGTTCCATGAGCATAAAACCCCAAAACTGTCTCACTAAGACAAATTTGTCTTAAACTTTAAAGAACTAGGATTTATGGCAGAGACAGATTGGATTAAAAATTCCTATTAATACTGCTAGTATCACTGCGTGATGTAACACGCACAAAGGGACATGTTCTAAAGTCGCATCATCGTAGCGCGTACAGTATTCCTACACGAACACTACAAATTATGCAGAGTCACTGCAGGAATGAAGCAAGAAGGTCTCGGCATCACGGTGGGATGGGAATTAGTGATAAAAGCAGAGGGGACACACGTGATAAATGATACTAGAAGAAATGGGATGTATGTGTGCATGTGAGTATGAAGGATACATCATGCACAGAGAAGCTGTGAAGGGAGCTTCACTTAGTGGAACACTGAATGAATGAAGGCTTTAATGCAGAAGGAGAGCAGCGTGAGGGGCGAGCACAGAATGAAGAACGAGAGGGGAGGGATTCCGAGGAGAGTGATAGAGGAGGAAAGAAGAATAAATGATGAGAAGGTGGAGATGGAGGCAGAGGGATAAAGGAGAGGCTTGCAGGGGGAGAAAAAAAAGTTATGAGATGGAAGGGAAATGGATGAGACACAGTGCAGATAAAAGTAGTGAGTGAAAAATGAAAAAAGCAGGGTGGGGGGGGGGTGAGGAGAGGGTGATGAAAAAGTGTCATCTGTTTTAATAATGTGGCCTCATATTCAGTGCGTTACTTCTGTAAAAGCAAGTACATGTGCACAGACTGAACATGGGACATTGTGCCGAAATGCTGATGACCCCCCCCCCCCCCCATCTTTCATCAGAAGGCAGACCTTCTGGTCCTGAAGCTCACAACCATATTTCACACTTACTTCATTCAGACACTGACAACAGTGTTGCCTGAAGAAATTTCCCCTCTAAGAAAAACATCGTAGCCGGCGCTCAACACAACATATATTTCAGTTTACCTGACAAAGACCTGTACTGGTATGACTCATTGCCATGTCTGCTGGGTGGCATAAATGTCTGAAGAAGAGGGTTCAGTTAGCATCTGTGCTGTGTACTAAAACTCCCCCCACTAGTCTTTCATAGAGGTTTTATTATTATTACATTATTCGTCTTTGACACTGTAGTTCGAGGGCACACGAGCTTGACTGAGTTTTGTCACCACTTGCAGGGAGTGCTTGAGGTCTTCCCAAATGAAATAACTGATTGATTGTGTCACTTTATAAGACACCAGTGCAGCTGCAGTAGGCTTTACCATACTGAGAGAATGTAACTCATTATTAATTAATGAATACTAAAAATGATTATCTGACATCAGAATTTTTCTCTTCTCCCCATGCCTCTCTCACCATCTGTCCTGCTCCCTGTCAACTCCTGCTCCTGCCTTCTCTTCTACCTCAGGGCGAGTGTTCCTCTAAGTGCTACAACATGTTCATCATAGAGACAGTATGTGTGGCCTGGTTCTCCCTGGAGTTCATCCTGCGCTTCATTCAGGCTCCGAGTAAGCTGGACTTTCTTCGCGGGCCGCTCAACATCATCGACGCCATGGCCATCCTGCCCTACTATGTTTCCCTGGTGGTGACAGAGAAGGACCCAGACCTGGAGCACGACAGGCCCGGAGGAGGTAAGGGCTACTTGGACAAGCTAGGTCTGGTGTTGAGGATCCTGCGGGCACTGAGGATTCTCTATGTGATGAGGCTGGCTCGCCACTCTCTTGGCCTGCAGACGCTGGGGCTGACGGTGCGGCGCAGCACCCGGGAGTTTGGCCTCCTATTGCTTTTTCTCTGTGTTGCCGTCACCCTCTTCTCCCCACTGGTTCACTTAGCTGAGAGTGAGCTCACGGGTACCCATGACTTCACCAGCATTCCCGCCTCGTACTGGTGGGCCATTATCTCCATGACGACAGTGGGCTACGGGGACATGGTGCCGAGGTCCATTCCGGGACAGGTTGTAGCGCTGAGCAGCATCCTCAGTGGCATCCTCATCATGGCCTTCCCCGCTACCTCCATCTTCCACATGTTCTCCCGCTCCTACCAAGAGCTCAAGATGGAGCATGACCGATTGTTCAAAGAGGAATGCGTGGCAGCTGCTGCGGCTGCTGCTGCCACTGGGGAGCTGCAGGAGGACGGAGGACGGGAGGCCTCAGCTCCACCTGGACTGGGGTTACATCTAGACAAGGATACTGTGCACTCACTCGAATCTCTGGCTCTGTTGGGAAAAGCTGGAGAAGCTACTGGAAATAACCACAGCCTTCCAGCGGCAGCTTTCTGAACAGCATCCACAAAGACTGACTCAATCCTAAGCTTCTGAGCTACAGTATGACTCCAGTAATACTGGTGCAGTATACAATGAAAGTACTGCAAACACTGCTTCTAAAAGGCCTCACTGTCCCCACAGTTCTGAGGGCATCTGCGTTGTTTGGATAAAAAGAGATTAAACAAGCATTTCTTTTGCTCTTCAAGGATTTCATAAGGAGTCAAAGGATACGCATTGAAAGACACAAAAACCCTTTAAATTGGCTGGTCCGTTTTGTCTGACCAGAAAGCCTCTGCAGCAATATTAGTAAAAAGCTGCCTCCATAAACATGCAATATTCAGTCCAAAGTTGCTTTTCCTTCCACTGTGAAAATACTGACTGCAACTTTTAGTTTCATTCTCATTACTTTTTAATATGTTGCCTACAGTATGATCTCAGTGTGATTCATACTGTATACTAGCTCGAAGCCATGTTCTAAAGAGAAGTCTCAACAAACTGATTGTCCCATATATGATGCAGAATCATCTCTCTCGTGTATATTTCTATGCTTGGAAAAAGTAATGGTTTCTCCATTCTCAAGTATAAACTCCAGGTAAACTGTTAAGAAATTGCATAATTATTCAAAAATGTTTTGAAATGAAAGGACAGAGAAGGGGGAAAAAAAGGTGTTTTTATTTTCGGAGAGTGTGAGTGAGAGTGTGAGCGCTAAACACCATCAAATGTACTTTGCAACGTTCCAAATAAAAGCTCTCCTAGTAATCTGAGAGAAATCCATTTTCTATGCTGTAGTTTTTTTTTTCTTTATCTTTTCTTTTTTCTGGGTACGGGGCTCTAATCTTCTCGGCTCGCCTGAGATGCTCAATCAGAGTCCTGCTGCTGAACGTTTCTGAGAGAAGACGACACAGAAACAGCTGTCCCTGCCAGACTGATAAGTATTCTGTGAATTCTGCGGCAATCCGCTTCTTACGTCGCCTTCTCGTTTTCATGCGCACAATTATGCACCGCTGTGGACGAGTGTCACGTCTCGCTACAAATGTTTTTGAGACAACGATCGCTGTAATGTAGTACACAAATCTCTGCTTATTGTTGATCTTCAGGTCTGGAATAAATCTGTTCTCGTCTCCCTCTCTTTAATCCTGGGGTGGCCTTTGGACCTTTTGGAGTTCTTTTACTGAGAAGAGTAGTCTACAACACCATGGGGTCTAAGAAGGTTGTGGAGGCACACGGGGACATGACAGATGTGGATGTAATCTAGATTAAAGTTGGGATTAAAACCCCCACAGGCAAACGGGTTACTGCCTGAAACTCAACTTCATCCAATTGCTTCAAATAAGATTTAGATTTTTTTTCCACTCCCCAGTTACTCCAGTGCAATCTTTGGCTTTATTGTGGCTTCCCGAGCAGCTTCCAGATTTGCTGGCCATATCTTGGAATTAGGATTTATATACACATTAATGTGGTGAGCTATAAAGTATTATGCAAAGTTCTTTATACATCTGTATGCTCAGTGAGAGAACGAGAAATTGATATTGTAAACAGCACATGCATGGCTTTTTGCAGCAGTGATCATAACTCAAATGAAGCATTAATCTAAAAGCGGTTATGGGGGATAAATATTGTCATATTGGCAATAAAGATGCATATCGGGTAGTAAATATTTTACCTGCTCTGATGGTTGGATGGATCAGTGTAGCTCAGCAGCTTTATTGATGCATTGCCACAAATCATTACTGATGCGAGACAGTAAAGTTCTGCCTGAAAAGCCATTTACTCATCATAGAAAAAAGATTAATTTTTTAATAGAGATCTTTTCAAGGACATTTTGCTACTGAGCAACACTTTTAAAAAAAAACTCTTAAAACATTTTAATCTTAACTGTAAAATATTCCGAGTTCTTCCTCACTGAAAGTTGCATGAAAAACTTTATATCACTCATATTTGTAAGCTGCATGTTAAAGTCAGGAGTTAGCTTATGTTTCTGTTGTTTTGTCAATATACTACAGCCTTTCATGGTTTTTACAGGAATTGGCCCATTATTAAAGGTAATGGAAAGTCAACCCTGGAAATGGATGTAGGTCTTGTTTTGCAGTGATTAATGGCAGATAGACCTGGAACAAGATTTAGAGATATAAAGTTTGCCATCTGAGCAGCCACAGCAGGCAGGCAGGCAGGAGAGGCCGTGAAGAAACTGTTTTCAAGGATATTTGGACAGTGTTTGTAAACAGAAAAAAAAGTAATTATCGATACTTAGCTAGCTGGGCCCCGTTTCAGAAAGCAGGGTTAACAAACCCTGGGTAGAAGGCAGATACTCTGAGTCAACTTACCCCGCTCTGTGATACTCTGAGTTTTCGGTTTCAGAACAGGGGATATCAACTGGGTAACTTAACTCTGAGTCAACTTACCCCTGAGTTACGTTAGAGCGCGAGTATAAAAGAAGCCCTCATCAATGGAAGGCAGATAACACGATTCACCATGGAAACGGGCGAAGCCAAGAAGACACGAAGTCTATATTACTCGCCACCGGAACTAGAATGACGTCATACGGAGCTCAACTTTCTTCTGTAAGAATCTGAACCTTTGATCAGAACCTCATATGAGAGACTAGAAATGCAACTGCAATTTTATAATGTTCCCTGTCCCCAAAGCTACCTGTGAAACACCTGTACTTGAAGGAAAAGATTGAAACCTTTGCATTCAAAAAGAACACCTAAACATGCAGCTAGAGAAGACTAAGCTAGAAATACAACTGCTG
>VOQJ01043157.1:0-25557 GCA_015052665.1 Apistogramma diplotaenia
CGACCTGTCCTGGGTGTACCCCGCCTCTCGCCCTATGTCAGCTGGGATAGGCTCCAGCCCCCCCGTGACCCCGAACGGGATAAGCGGTTAAGAATGGATGGATGGATGGATGGAAATAATGTCTGTTTCTGTATGTGACCAACAGACTGATCAACAAGTCCTTCCTCCAATCAAGGAGTGCCAGATTTTTATTTTTGTATTGTTTTAAGTTCAATCTAATAATTTTAAAAATACTTTTTTAAAATCTCTATTAGATTCCCAGTTGTTAGTTTCATTAGGTTCAAAAGTCAAAAACAAACTAAGGAACAACCAGTTTTATAGATGATTGAATCACTGTGACATTAGCTACCACATTAACCATCCAGTCCCTCAGCTGTCCTGTCTGGTGGAATGAGAGCGACAAACACACTTGTCCCCCTCTTGCCACATGCCCTCTGCACAAACTTGGATCTGGGGTAAATATTTGCTGGGTGGGTTGCTCCACTCTGCTCGACCTCATCCACATGCTGTGTCGATGGGCCCTTGATACACTGCTACACTGAGTTTGCACAGAGCTCAAAGGTGCGCAAGCCTGCACAAGGCCAGTGTTTGCTTTTTGTCCCGAGAGATCACCTGCTGCTGATGTTTGTGCTTTTATCGAGTTGTGCGTGCATATGTTTTTGTGTGTGTGTGTGTGTGTGTGTGTGTGGGTGGGTGCGTGCGTGCGTGCGTGCGTGCGTGCGTGCGTGTGTGCGTGCGTGTGGGTGTGTGTGTGTGTGTGTGTGAGATATAAATGCGGAGTCAACCTAAAACTAAAGGGGAGGGTAATACATTCAAAGAGATTCAATTAAGGACAGCAAACTCCCATTATGTAAGGACGTTTTTCCACATTCCACACCACACATTAAGTCATAAAACAGCATAACATGCTCACAGTCATTCAAAGTAAAAAAATTCTTCTGACGTCATCCACCAAGAGTGGAAAAAGCAGCTCAAACAGGAGAATGTCGTGCCATGACCCTGTATAAAAGGCAGATGTTGTTTGGCACCGGAAAGTTTTAAATGGGATGCTAAAGTAGCAGGAATTTTGGGCAGTACAAGGTGCAAAAAATGGAAATTCACAAATTCTTAAAAAAATAAACGTACGACAAAATCAACGGAAAAAAAATCTGTCTCACACAGAGGCGGGGCTAAAGGGGGTGGGGGGTGGTACTTGCCTCCGCCCCAAATTTGTGTTGCCTTGTCAATGCAACCATGGGCAGAAATTCCAGGGTGGATAAAGTGTGCTTTCCCTTCTTTCTTTCTTTCTTTCTTTCTTTCTTTCTTTCTTTCGTGGAAAAGCTGGACTGTCCTCACTGTCCTCTTCAATGTATCACTGCGAAAACAGTATTGAGGTTTTGCAGACAACTAACCCCATGATCTCAAGTGAACTAGGCCTCAGTCACAAAGGCCTAGAGAGCGGTCCACAACCATGCTGCAACCACCCCGTCATGTGGGAAAATTTTGTATTCCACCACCGGTTTTGAGTGGTTGCTGAAGATTGACTGCAATTGCTGAGAAAATGACTAAAGCCCCCAAATGCACAGGCCAGGAAACCTGTTTGTGACCCCCTGGAACTGAAGTGTTTGGAGCTGTCTACAAACATTGGCAAGCTGCTTTCCAAGCTGCAGGAAAACTGTGTGTAGTACAAACCAGAAATAGAGATCGTTCACCTTCAAATTAAAAGATGCGCCTTTTGAAATATATTGGTTGCACCAATGAGGCAATGTGTCACACTTTTTCAAGTTTCACTATTGTTCAGATATTTGCAGATGAACATGATAAACTACAGGCAACTGTGGCAATCAGGTAGCAACTAAAGCAATCATTAGAAAGGTTTTGGTGCAGCACTTTATTTGTAACCAGTTTCATCCAACCAGTCATCTGTTTCCATAGCAAACAGGGGTTGTATCATGTCCAATATGGTGGAGAACTCTCAAGCAAACTGTGCATGATAGAAGCATGATGGAAGCATGTAATGTTAAATAATATTGCATAATATAAAAGCTGGTGGGTTAAATATAGATGTAAATACTGTAAGTCATTTGGTCCACTGCCAACCATCCCTTAACACCTTTACTTTGCAGACTGTCGCACTGTTTATCACTCCTACCACCCAGTAAAATTAAATGTACTTGCTATTGGAGGAGAGGTCATCTGGAAAAGCTGAACATTTACTGATATACCCCTGGAGTCTAGGTCCTGATGGTGGTGATGATAAAGATGGAGGCTTGGATGGTGCACTGAGTGATTTGGATGAGGTGGAGATGGGGAGGAGGTGGGTTGCACCTATGAGTCTGCAAGGAAGAATGGCAGGTAAGCAATTAGATTTAAAGTATGCAAAGTAAGTGAAGATTGATTGGCTTGAAGAATGCAGACACAAAGATGATTGGACTAGAGCAATGACATCAGCTTTGAGTTTGACAGCATGGAAAAGGACAAGTGATGTGAAGAATAAACTAGCAACCAAATAACCAAGAAAGCAGACAGAGAGGTGAAAACAGATCTTCCTTAATGAACTTACACCTAAACGTCATTTTATCAGCTCCACTTCAGCTGCTGTTTTATTACGGGGCAACTACAGCTCCTTACGCATGTTTATGGGGGCATTACAATGATTAATACAATTTTATTAAGTGTTTTTGCTTGGTTTTTATTTCTAATATAATTTTCCTGACTGGTTGTTGTCCCTCCCTATTTAAAAAAAAACCCTGGAGACAACCCTGGCATCACAGCAGCCTGTTAACCCTTTCTCCATACCTCACCTGCGTGGACCTTATATCCTGTCCTGTTTGGAAGGGCTGAAAGTGTGATTAATCCCAGTGTGGCAGGCAGGAAGTGGACCCAAATGCAGGACTCTGGAGACTGATGTTAACTTAACAACACAGTGTTCTTGCTAGTTATCCACAAAACAAAAGAAAACTCTAAATGAGCAATATAATCTAACAGAGTAAAGCTTTCCAGAAAAGACAGAAAAAAACAACACATGGTTTAGGGGGGAGTGAGGGAGGACTCAACAAGGAACAGAAGAAAAGTGAGGGCTTAAATACGCACACAGGAGAGAGGACACAGCTGGGGAAGACAGGGCACAGGTGGACAGCATCTGACTAACAAGGCAGGGGAGGCAAAACAAAACACAATGCAGACAAGACAAGAGACTAGCAAAATAAAACAGGAAATGACTAAACGACAAACACAGGCTTGAGAACAGAAGGAAACAAGGAATTAAATACAAATAAGCTATAACCCAGAACAGAACTTGGATAATAGGACTGAGAAGACCTGAGGATCAAGTAAAGAAACAGGTTTTACTAAAAGAAGGAACAAAATTGCAAAAAATATTAAACTAAGAATGAAACAAAGACACAGAAAGCAACGCAAATAACACACAGGGTAAATAATTAAAGAAGGATTTAATCTGGTCCCCTAAAAAATGGTTTCAAATATAGCATATTTCTTTACATGTATTTTACAGAAAGCCCATCTTTGTCCTTTGTTTATGCAAACCTACATATTAGCAGCTGGTGTATGGCCGTGACATAGAGGAAAGAACAGGAGACACTGCCACCAACATATCAAATTCTGGTGTAATTAACAGGCTAACTCTTATTGCCCGTTAATGCCAGATGCCAAACTGCCTACATATCATTCGGATAAAACGGGTCATGATGAAATATTTCATCCCGAGATTCTCAAATTTCATCACAGTCTGTCAATAGTTGTTGAGACACTTCAGTCTGAATCAACACAGCAGACAGACTGACATTGCCAAGAGCTGTGTCACTAGCAGTGGCTAATGTGCAACATGGGACAAGGCCATGTACACGATAGAGTCACTGCATAATAAGGGATCATAAAGGACTGCTAACCTTTTATCCCTGCTGAGCTACCTGCAAAACGTTTTCAGCGGTACATGCCAATGTGTGCAGTCATTAACTGGTCTGACCTCAACAAGGGAGTGAAAGTTGGGTGATTAATGCATGCTTCAGTGCGTAGGATGGACTGTGTGAGGAATGACAAATACTGCACGTTTCACAAGCTTGGACAGAAACCGATACATCCACAAAACCCCTAAAACATTAATATATCATGGCTGTATCTCGAAGACAGCAAGACTCCTAAAATCAAAGTGATCTACTTCTCAGAGTTCATTAGAAGTTCATTTAAATGATGTACTCTGTGTTGGTGTTGCATTATTTTGTGAAACAGTAAAGCCAGCTTATGACAAAAAGTGAGCCAGCCTTAATGTATTGATTATGGGATTATTTATATTTATGTGGGGAGTAACTGAAAAGTACAATAAAACATACCAAAGTGAAAGATCACTTTAGGTTTATTATAGCTGGATGCAGCTGCCGCCATGCCTGAACCACGCCACTAATCAAGTGCTACGTTTCCACTGACTTTTCACATCTCTGACCTTTACTCTGATCCATCTTAGCCTCTACACCTGTTGCCAAATTACAGATGGCTCACAGGCTGTCACCACTTCACTCCTAAATATTTCATCAGTTACTGCGGTCCTCCTTGCGCTCTTCTTTGCGCCATACATCACACATGCTCACACACGTCACACAGACGCCTCAGCTTGGCTGTTTTAACTGTAGGATCATTGCTGTCACCTGCTTACCTGTGCAGACCTTTTCTGAGTGGACCTGGCTCAGACCGCTGATTTTTGCAGCAGCTTTTTCAGATTATTCAGAAATGTTTGTGCAGCGTTTATAAAAAATATTTAAAAATGTAGTTAAAGTTGCACCTTACAGTTGAACAAATACAATCACCAGCCATTTTATTAGGTACATGTTGCTAGTTAGCACTGGATTGGACAGCTTTTTACCTTCAGAGCTGCTTTAATTCAACAATATCCCTCAGCATAAAACAGCTGCCTGCACATTTCCTGTTTCACCAAAGGTTCTCTATTAGATCTGCTGACTGGAGGCTTTTTGAGTATAGTGAACTCATTGTGATGTTCAAGAAACCAGTTTGAGATGATGTGAGCTTGGTGGTGAACATGGTGGGTTATCCTGCTGGAAGCAGCCACCATGAAGATGAGTGCACTGTGGTCATAAGGGCAACAATGCTCAGGTAAATGATGCTCATTTGGTACTCGGTGCTCTGAAAGGGTGCCTGGAAAATATCCCCTACACCACTGATACAAGGCAGGACAAATGCAGTCTTTGGTGAGCCTGTGCAAATTGATAGCCTCAGTTTTTCCTGGAGTAGCAGCTGCTGTGCTCTTCTGCTGCTGTAGCCCATCTGCTTCAAGGTTTGAGATGCTCCTCTACATACATCGGTTGTAACAAGTGGTTATTTGAATTACCGTTGCCCTCCTAACATCTATAAGCAGTGTGGCCATTCTCCTGTGACATCAATGAGGTATTTTCACCTTCAATGCTGCTCGCTGGATATTTCATCTTTTTTCTTTATCAGACCATTCTCTGTAAACCCTAGAGATGGTTGTGCAGGAAAATCCCAGCAGATCAGCAGCTTCTGAAATACTAAGGCCAGCCCATCTGGCACCAACGGACATGCCACGTTCAGAGTCCCTTAAATCACCTTTCTTCCCCATTCTGATGTTCATTTTGATCAGCAGGTCATCTCAACCATGTCAACATGCCTAAATACACTGAACTGCGGCCGTGCAGTTGCCTGATGACGAGCAGGTGTTCCTAATAAAGTGGTCTGAATAATTGAGTTTTATGATGAGAACATCCAAACCCAACCAGACAGCTTCACCTTTTTCCAGTGTTTTCATGGAATAGTTTCAGTCCAAGCAGCTCATCCTTCTGTGAGTAATGAAGCCATTTATCCCCCAGTCTGACGGCTTTGGCTTCAGCATCCCGTTTGCAAAGAATTTGTCATCTACAAAAAGATTCACATGTTCTGTGAAACACCACAGCATAAGCCAATTATTTTACATTTTATTAAAAAGTAAAGATATAACTTGCTTGACAAGGCAACCCCCCCCCTTTTTTTTTCTTCAATCACAGGGTTTACACACAGTAGTGATGTCAGCCTCATCAGCTCAGCACACACAAAGCGGAAAACTGCGGTGTTCATCCATAGCCTTTATTGGAAATTCTTTACAAGTGAATCCTCAGAACTTGCCCAAACACAGCTTTTTGAGACTATAAATATATATATAAAAAAAGGAAGTGTAAAAGGATTTTGCAGTTGCTCCAAGTATAAAGAAAGCATTTACAGTCAGGTCTCATTTTGAGAAGGGCAGTTTGCTCGTTTGTTGAAATATCAATGTTTTTTTGTTTTTTTTACAAACATTTTTATCAGCTGTTAATCGTGTCGGGAAGAAAGCTAAATTTAAAGAAAAGTAACACGGGACAAAAACAACAATCAGTGGGTGAAAGAAATCAGGAAATGGTAACAGCACTAGTAAAACACAGGCAAACAGCACAGCACAGTACAGAGGAGGGCAAACCAGCCACTGCCACATCAGTATACAGGTAATATATATACATTGCTGGCAGGCAACCAAAGAACTACACATGGTTTTCTGCAGACTAAGAGCTAAAATATACCAGCACTATGAAGCGCCCCTGCAGCGAGAGGCAGGTGGTACAACAGTTCAGCTGGAGGCACTGACTGAAGCACTCAGAAAATGCTGGCACACGAGTAATAAAAGTGCAGGTATAGAGCGCCACCTGGTGACTACACCAGGAAATGTGCTGGAAAACCTTTGATTTGGAGCTGCTTTAACCAAAGTCTGAGTTACCAATTCAATTTAATTGAACCACAGGGCTCACTGTGTATTAAAAATGTAAAAAGGGACAATTTTTGCTTTAACTATACGATATGTAAAATAACGAATGACATGCTCTGGGAGAGCCCTGTTTAAACCTTGCAATTTCCTGGGTTTAACCAACTATTATTTACAATACCAAATAAAAAGTGCAAAAAATATCAAAGGTTTTTTTTTAAAAAAATGCCCTTTTTTTCCCAAACATCAAATCTATTGTTTTAAACACTGTTTACAAATGTTTATGAACATTATTTCAATATAGTATGGTCCTGCAGCTGCTGGCATATTAAGTGTACTTTACACAGGAGGAGTGCAAACTGACGGATCATTTGAGGTACCGGTTCCTTTAAAGTGGCAGGGCACTGCAGAGGAGGAAAAGGTCGGACAGCTCTACAAGCAGAGACACACTCAGAGTCCATCCCTGATAACATCTTGGCACCAAAAGCTGGGATGAAACTTGCTTTGTTTAACCACTGAAATGACAGGTCTGGAAAAAGCCCCTTTCAGACAGGAGCTCCTTACCTTCAACCTGATGGCTTCTTAGCACCCAGATCTTTTTCCTGTCTTGTGATTGACCAATCGTTAGGCCAGTGAGCATGTGGCAGTGAGATCCACCCCTTGCTCACCACAATGAAGATGATGATGAAAACACTCATCTTGAGGCTTCATGACGAGATTACGCAAACCAGTGGGTGACATCACGGTCGCTACATCCATCATTTATACTGTCTGTGTTTGCCACATGAGCCACAAAATGTTTTGCACATATTACACGTGTCCTGCGGCTCTGAAGCCTGAAAAGTGACTGGTGTCCTAATGACAGAGTGCTGTCACTAAGAGATTAAGGAAGCCAGCAATCTTGCGTCTGAAAGGGGCTCAGGATCTGCAGTCTCAACCCAGCTTTGGACAACAAATTTAACCCTGGGCTGGGAGGGAAAAAAATATATATGTATATATATAGAGAGAGAGATATACTACATCTAGTAAAATCGTATTGTGTTTATCCATCAACTTGGAATTAACCAAAGGTGGTAGCAAGAGGTTCCATGATAAGAGAAATTTACAAGTGACGGCAATCAGCAAACTTCTACAGGGTTTCAGACACATCAACAACATCTGTTACAGTCAGCGCCTCATCACAGGTGTTTGGGTGGGACAAAGAGCTAGATGGACTCATCCTGAAGCACACCAGTAAAGTCACGTCTCGACTAAATGTGAAGAGTGAAGACAAGACCTCTGATTACACTTTACTCATGTTTGGAGAGGATAAAAAGCAGTTCACAATATTTAAGTCAAATTACACTTGTGTGAAGTTGTCGACTTTAAATCGAAGAGTGTTGAGAGCCGCGAGGACCCCCTCGATTATCTCAAATGTCTAATTTTTCTTGGTTGAAAAAACAAAACAAACAAAAACACCAATATTAAACATGTTACAAATATAAATCAGTTTTCTTCTCTTGTTTTTCCAAAATATGAGCATAGAATTATTAACACAAAAAAAGTCCTTCTGAGGATTAGGTCCCGCTGGCTGCGGGAGGAGGTGATGAAGAGCTCGTGGTCATTTTTCAGAGGAGCGGGACAGAAATCTTTAAAGCAAAGAGAGACGACCAAAAAAAACCCCCAAAAAACCCAAGAACAGCACCCTGGATTTCACGAGCGTTTCTGTCTCTTGGAATGTCGCTGCTGGCTGGACCGGTCCTCGTCGCTGCTCGCCCCCCCGCTGTCGCCCTGGCCCCCACGCTTACGAGTTCTCCGTGTGTCTCGCTCGCCATCGCTATCCTGCTCCCTGTAATCCTTCCTGCCTGAGGTGGCAGAGGTCCTCTTACTTCTCCTCCTGCCATCATCATTATAATCATCATCCTCGTCCTCATCATCATCATCTCCCCCTTCTTCTTCATCCTCCTCCTCCTCATCATCCTCTTCCTCGCTTTCGCTGTCATCCTTCTGGCGCCGCCCATTTCTGGTTTTCTTTGTATGCGATTTTCCATTCGTCATCTTCTTCTTGGGCTCCTCTTCTTCTTCCTCCTCCTCCTCTTCATCTTCCTCCTCCTCAGATGTTTCCGGAGCTTGGCTGACACGCTTGCGTGAACGTCGCCGGATGTAGCTGAGGCTAGGCAGCAGCTTCTGGAGCAGCTCAGTGAAAATCTGCTCCGTCTTGACCATACAGGAGAGCACGGTGCTGCCCTGCTGGTTGTACTCCTCGGCGTTGGAGAAAACCAGCTTCACGTCTTCCAGGAAATCCTGGGCGTGGCGGTACGAGCCCTGGCTGAACTTCCCTAGCATCGTCTGGAAATCCATGGGCTGAGAGATGATATCCAGGTAGTCCTCTGCCTCTTCGGTGGAAACAGGCTCCCTGAAAGGGGGTTAGAGGATGTGATGAGTGTTAGGCTGAAGACTCAGGATCATAATATGTTTCATGTTTTATAAAAGGCAAAGACACATTTGTCATTCTTATTAAAAGATGTTAAAATATTATATGGAATAGGACTGCAATGTGGTCTGGAGTTTAAATCCTGGAAGACGTTTATTGGAGACGGACACAAATCCCTTTGGGGTTGCATCAGGAAGGAGATGCAGCGTAACAATCTGCCAAATCAAACATGAAAAGTGATCCACTGTGGCGATCCCTTGAGAATAAGGGAGCAGCCAGAAGTACCTTTTAGTGTGGCATGAGTCAAAGTGGTGAATATGTCCTCCAGCTAGCTTATCTCTTCAACATGTTTGATCAGCTCCCTGAAGGCTATCCATCACATGGGTCACTTCCTGTTATTGCATTGCTTTTATTATTACAGTAAAACTCTTAGCAGAGGAGCAGTTTAACTTGTTAGCTGACTTTCTTGAGAAGGTCAGAAGTCTTCGCCCCCTTGCATCTACTGGCAGCCAAAAAGTCATCTAATTTGATCCTGACACTGGTTATTTTCCTGGACTGAACAACTTTATTCCAGTCCTTTTAAATAAATTTCAGATGTCTGTTTGGTTTTTTTTGGATCCCATTCATTCTGGGTTAGTACTTTTTTACTCTCTTTGGAATTTTAAACAGTATAATTGGAATACTAGGCTTTAGGACTAAAGAGTGGTGACGCAAACATTAAAAAAAAGCTAAGAATATAACAAAGTAAAGCTACAAACACAATTTAAGACTCTTTAGAGTAAACATTTTATTTGCATATGCAAGCAAAGGCCATATTTCTCTCAGGCTCTGCACAAGGCTTAAGAATGAGCCACCGTCACAAATGTAAAGGCACTCTGCACAGCTAGGTGCTGGACTTTATAAACCAGGAGGTAACAAATACTTTGTTACTGTACTTAAGTAGATTTTTCAGGTATCGGTACTTTACTTGAGTATTCATTTTTCTGACCACTTGTTAATTTTACTCCCTACATTTATACACAAATATCTGTACTTCCAACTTCTTACATTTTCAAAACAAGCTCATTACTTTAGGTTTAACACGTCTGAGAAAAGTTTGCATTTCCAGAGGTCACTCTGACAGGGTGGAGGGAGAGGGAACAGACACACCACACAGCAGAGGGAGAGGCTCCTGTAAAGCTCGCTCGGAGACCGCAAAGAGGAAGAGGAAGTTGCACTTTACATAGAGGCTACATGCAGGAACAGTGAGGAAAATGAGTGACAGAAAATGTAAAGCACGAAAAGCGTCTGCAGTTTGTCACACAATGCATCTGCTGTGTTTCCAGGGAGAGAAAAGAAAGAGCAGAGAAGAAAGAAAGAGCTTCATCCAAAGAGTTACTTTTACTTTCTTACTTTGAGTACATTTTAGAACCTGCACTTTTTTACTTTTACTTGAGTAAAGTTGAACCAGTACTTTTACCATAGTATTTTTAACACAACTACTTAAGTACAGAATGTCAGTACTTTTGCCACCTCTGCCTGTGGCAACGAGACTGAAAACACCTGAATTCGAAAGATCAAGAAGTGAGGCCCAATAACACTGTCTGCACTTCAGCTACTAGCTGAAAGCTATTTATGTGTTTATGGTTGCTCGGGAGTTAAAGGGGCTCCTGCTTGACATGTACTTCCAACACACTGTTTGACTCACCTGAAAGGCCAGCTGTAGCGAAATTTCATCAGCTTCTTGAGGATTTCCTCACACCTCTCCAGCTCCAGCACCTGTCTGCGCACTCCTGTCTGGGAGCTCTGTCGCACCTGCAGAGACCACACACACACACACACACACACAAAAACAGTCATTTTAGGACAAAACAACATGCGAACAGTCTATTCTAAGCTGTAGGTTGGCTTCTTACCAGTTCATCGATGTCTGCAGGGCTGCTGGGGCCTGTTCTCTGCTTGCTGCTTTGACTGCCAGAAGAGGTTAACTTCTTGGATTTACTTTTTGAACTTTTCTGCCGCGATGAAGACTGCTTATTTTTCTTCCTTGGTCTCACTACGGATGAAGAAATTAGTGATAGGTGAGACAAGAAAAAGGAAAAAGTAGAAATTAACATGAATATGCTACTGTCCTCCTCCTCAACCAATCAATGCCTAATTGTTGCGTTTGACATTTTAATATGTGGCTCGAACCATTCTCAGGCCACCATGAATTGAGCATCGGCCCGTCGGAGCCTCACGCTTGAAGTGAAAGAGATAACCAGCTCTTAGGAGCACCCACACCGCTGTTGAAACTTCTGAATCATTATCCTTGACATGTAGGCCTGAACTGACAGAAGGGATCATCCTGCCACATACTCTGAGTGAAGCCACAGTGACACATTCAAGGCTTCAAAGCCAGGTCCAGACCTGAGCTGTGCTACATCACACACAGACAATGGAGACACAAAGAGGACAACGGCTGAAATTCCCCATCAGCATTCCTCTCATTCTCAACGTTCAACACCAAGGACCCCATATTTCCAAAACCAACTCAGGTCTTAGAACCTCGAAATGATGTTTTTTGGAATGTTAATATATTCCTAACAATGATTTACAAACGTACTGAAAAAATGGTAACGATAACTTGAATAAACTGTAAACATTTGGCCGGATTCACCATTACGGTCTTTACTCATGTAAACTTGGTTATCAAGTGAAACTTTTGTGAAACCTGGTCCTGATTTTCTGAATACGACACTCACAGCTGTGTCCCATGGCTTTGTAGTCATTCTCTTCTTCGTCCTCTTCCTCTTCTTCAGAGTCCTCCTCTTCAGACTCCTCCTCATCGTCTTCTTCGTCTGAGTCTTGCTTGTAGTTCCTGCAATGGAAAGCTTGCACTTAAAAATAACTCAAAGTAAAGGCCAGACATGTACATGGGTTTCAGGTGGAGCTGCTGCTTGTAGAGCACCGAGCCTCCCCTTTCACCACACTCGGATCCCACACATTAATCAGTGGGGTGTGAGATTATTGATCACATGGTTGTTCATTTTGTTAGTTATCTGTTTGTTAGACTGCTGCTACTCAGTGATTGTACAGACAGGATTTGCATGAGTGATTGGGGCAAAGCACAGTTTGATATCCACTGGTTAATGAGGTATAAAGGACAGTTACCTTACGCGGGAGCCACGTCTGGCCACTGTGGGCTGGCAGGCCGGGCACCGCCACTCTCCAGTGGGGACCCTGTAGAGGGCCGGTCGCAGGCAGAACAAGTGGAAAGCCTTGTTGCACTCATCGCAAAGGATAAGTTTCTCATCATCACCTGGAAGAGATCAGTATAAACCATATTTGCTTTAAACCAAGTTTTTCTGAATAGATTTAGTAGCCCCAGATTTTTGCATCTCAACTCCATTGCTTTTCCTTTTCTTCACATCATTACTTCCATCTCATCACTATGTGTTCACCTGTTGACCTGCGGAGCGGTTGGCTCCGTATGTAGACCTGCCTGACATTGCCCTGCCTGGATCTGAGACTAGACTCCTCCAACCTCAGCACAGATGGGTTCTCCCTGAGCACTAGACAAGGGCAGAACATCATTTGGCAAATGTACAACTACTCCACTCAACCAGAATCCAACCTTCACGGAGTTTATATGCAAATTGATGCCACAATAATCAAGCAAATGTGGAATGAACCACTGCTTGTGGTTGTCCTCTTTGATATCTAAACTGCACGCAATTACAGTGAGAACATCTTCCTGACTTAATAGTGCTCCAATCATCTGCAAATAACCGGTGATGCGCGTTCACTCACACAGAGCGGGGTAACTGTGAAAAACACTAACCTTTCCTGCGACAGACTTTGCAGCGAGCATTCTCAGCAGACATGTCCCACTTTATGCAAGCGTCCAACATTCCCAGCAGCACATGCATGCGGGAAAAGGTCTGGGCCTCTCGGATAGCACCCTTCCACTTCTCAACTGCTGTTGCAACCTAAGGAGGCAAAGGATGATATTGCACAGAGGTTAAATTAACAAATTCATTGGGTAAAATGTTTCTAATTAAGCTTCTTAACATTTCATCTCTTTTCTCTTACCCTGGCCTCTTCTGCCAGCCTCTTCTCCTCATCCACCTCTTCGGCTTTGCTGCTTTCCTCTCCTCCTTGCTTCTTCTTCTTCTTCTGCTTAGGGGCCATGAACCCCTGCAGGAACTTCTTGATTACACAGGCCTGAATAGTGATGATGCACTCACCAAAGTCTTTCAAGCTCTCCATGTCTTTCAACTGTGAAGAGAGGATCATGAAGTAAAGGATTACAATTCAAAACACAGAATTGCATGAGCAGTAATGTCCCAAAACTTCACTGAATAATAAAACACTGGGTGCTTCATATAATACAACAGTGCATGCAAAGACAAGTAAAGCAGTTTAACATCTGACAGCATCTGTCTAATCAATCACCACACTATCATATTTTAGGCTCATTGCTGGATAAGAATAAACACTGAGCACATATCGTCCCAAATTAGAATTTAAACTGAAGACTGAGAACTGTTTCATTTTGTAAAACCAGTCACCTTATCTTCAATGTCCACATTGTCATCGAGGTAACCTAAGCCTCCCTTCTGGAGGCGCGAGGCTACTTCCTGAATGTCACTTCGCAGATATTTGAGCAGTTCTGCATAGCCATCACAGATCCTGAGGCCCAATCTGGCTTTTCGGGTCAAATGGATGGAGTGGACAATTTCCTGATACCTGAAACAGTAAAGGGGGGGGGGGGTGTCAGACATTACATTGTCACTACTGCCCCCTTATAAACTAAATCATGTGTAATGCTGCCTGCCTCACCTGCTCTGTATATTTGTCTTTAGTTCACTCTCTCTGACCCCCTGAGGATGAAGAGTCTCCACCAGTTCCTCCAGCTCAGCTGGGTTATCACATATGAACCTGGAATTGGAGGCAAAAAAAAAATTAAATGAAGAGAAGATCAGGTTAAAAAAACACAGGATGAAATTAACCAAGTGAAAATGAAAAAGGAAAATAAAGACAGCAGTAGACACTTACCAAAGATTCTGTCCTTGTTTGGGAACTGTGGTTTCTATACAAACATCTGGTGCTGCCCCCTGCTGGGCTCCTTCACTAACAGCACCATCTATACTCCCATCATCCTTTTCAGTTCCTGCAACACATCATTTAGTAGCTCAACATAAAACTGTAAGTGAAAACACACAGATTATTTACTAATAATATATAAACACATGCCTGCACACACAGCAAACCAAGCCAGACACAAGCAGATGGAGGAAAGTTCAGGGGCAAAAATAACTCATTTCAAATATTCACTTCATTAGTGATTGAAAAACTTTTTTTGATAACATACTTCTAGTTACGATACCTTGTGAATCAGGAGCAGGGGCTGCCTCACCATCTTCCTCCTCCTCTACCTCAGGCTCAGCTGGTTTGTCCTCTGGCGGAGGAGTGAAGCTGTAGTCGATGCTTTCATGCACCCAGCCTTTCTCGATGTACAGACCAGGAACCACATCGGAGAAAAGCCAGTATCTGGACAAAGACCATTACGGACAGTTAGAATTTACCAAAGTACTTCCTGTTAATATACAATTGGTCCTATGACTGTCAACACATTCACACCCCACTTTCCAAGACTAGGACAATATCCAAAAAGGTTCCCTATAGCATTATTCACAGATACCCTGCTCATTCATCTATATACAATATATCCCTGACTGAACTACTTTTACAAGACAATCAAAATTCTTTGCTTCATAAATGAGCAGACGTTATGTTTCGGCTCATCTGTGTATACTCTCTAACCACTCGTGTCCAGTACCAACCTGTTGTGATTTCTGTCGGTACCCAGAGGAGTTCTGCGCATCACTTGTTTTGCTTTGGTTATTCCGTCCTGAAAGGCCCTCTCTGCAGCTGCCCTCTGTTTCCGCATCCGCTCCTCTTCTGCCTCCTTCTCCATGCGCTCTATAGCACAGTGACAACAAATAAAATATACTATATTCAAAATGATAACCACTGACTACTGATCACTACTACTGTTCTTCAAAGACCGCACAATTTGACATGAATAAATTGCTCCAGTCCCTGCTACAAACTGTACCTTTATTCTGTCTGTCCAGCTCCTCCTTCTCCTTCTTGGCCTGCATGGCCATCAGTCGCCGGCTCTTCACTGAGCTGATCATGTCCTCTGGCTCTGGCTCTGGCTCGACCTTTACTTCTTTCTTGACCTCCTTCTTGGAAGAAGCATCCTTTTTCTTCTCACCTTTAACCCCAGAAAAAATGAAGTTCCAAATCAATATACTGGTATATTAAATTCTATATGCATCTACCCCCTTGCTTTTAGTCTCTTGGCCCCCAACTTTTAAGCTCTTCTCACATTTTTTAACTTAACCTCAACTTAAACTCATCTTGAGCTCAACTGCAACACTGGACTCGAGAACATATCTGCTTTCCCTTACAATTCCCAGGGTATTATTTTTGTTAAAAACGAAAAAAATATATATAAAAATATTAAAAAATTGGAGAAATAAAACCAAAACACAGTATCTCAAGTCTACTTTGATTCATAGCTATATATCAAAAAGTGGTAAAACTCATGATCTCTCCTACCTTTGCTCTCCATCTCCTTCTGCCGCTTCTTCTCCGCTCTCTTGCGGTCATTGGCTTCTTTCAGCATTGCCAAACGCTCCTTCCACCGCTCGGCTGAGCGCTGCTGCATTGCATCAACATGGTCTTCCACAGAGTAGGTCATGAGGATGCGGTGACACAGTGCCACTAACAGGTTGACCTTCTCCTCGGGGCTCAGCTCAAACACCTCGGTCGTTTCAAGCTTCTCCAGGAACTCACTGGTCACCACATCATCGAAGCTAACCACAGCCCCAGAGTCTTCTGAGCCCTGACCGCTCTCCTCACCGTGAGCGTCACATGGTCGCAGGCACAACCGTGCCAGCTCTGATGCAGAGTGCATAGTAAGAGGAATTTCCGATAAGGGCATGTCGAGCTCACTGTAGCCTTCAGCCAGCTCGTCCTGCAGTAACGTCTGGAGCAGCACCACCAGCACGCGGTTTAGGTAGAGGAAGCCAGACCGGTCCCCGGCCAGTGCTTCCATCAGAGCCACCGCTGTGATGGGATACTGGTCATTTGGCATGAGCAGCCCCGCGTAGCACTGAAGGAAGTCCACAACCATGGCCACATTTCCAAACAATGTATTGGGCAACCCCTCAGGCATGTCCACAAGCTTGAATGCCGGCAAAGATTTGCCACCTTCAATCTCCTGATCCTCGTATCTACGCGACTGTTCACGGCGGACCAGCATCTCCTTCTCTCGTCTCTCCTTTGCCTTTTCTCTTAGCTTCTCTTTGAGTTCCTCACGCCTCTTCTTCAACTCTTCTTTCCTTTCCTCTTCACTCATGGCTGCCCAACGCTTCTTCTGCTCCAGAAGCTCCCAGCGTTTCTGTACTAGCTCCCTGAGCTCCTCTGGCAGGCGGCCACGATCATCTGGGGACAAGGTCTTGGCGGCTTTTGAGATAAGGGAGGAAAGGGAGTTCTTCTTATCCTCTTTTCCCTTGTTCTCCTTATAGTAACGAAGGAGGTGAAGAGCCATAGGGTGCAGTGGCTTCCCAAGTTTCGGCGTACCCATGCCAGAACTACGAGCCCTCTTCTTAGGACTCCCTCCAGGGCTGCTCTTAGCCAGATGCAGCAGAGTCATCTGCTTCATCTTTGGCGCCTTAGCACCAGCTTTACCATCTTTTTTGCAGGCTTTCAGAACATTGAGCTTCTTCTCACCACTCTTTCCACTTTTCTTTCCTTCTTTTTTCTCTCCCGACTTTTTGCCAGGCTTCGGAGTGGAGGGAGCTGAGCCTTTACCTTCTCCTTTCTTGGGAGTTCCCGAGTTCTTTACCTTGAGCGGAGAACCGTTCATTTTTATTTTCTGAAATACAAACGAGAACCCATTAAGCAAAACTTTGATGTTTAAGGTAGACCACAAATTAGATCTCAACTCAAAAATGTGCATACAAGCAGGCTAACCTGCATGTGGCCCCAGATAGTGGGACTAAGGGGCATGCCTAAAGCATCTTTCTTCTTTTTATTTTTCTTCTCTCCCTTCTCATTGCCCGAATCGTCTCCTGGAGTGTCAGCAGTCTTAAGCTTCTTGCTAGGTTTGCCATCTGGAGATGACAAGCTCTTACGCTTCGTGGAGGGATTCTCTGCCAAAAACTGGACAAGCACATAAGCAGTTGAGTCAAGAGCATACAACGCTTAAAAACGGAATTAAGCAATAGGAAATGAGTAAGCTTACTTTGTGCGGATCAAGAAGAAAGTCGTTAAACTTGCTGGGAAGGGTAAATTTTTTCACCAGTTCATCTTCAACCACCCAGGGAGCGCTTTCTCCCATGCCCAGCCGTAGAGCATAGTGTCTGATGAAGTAGCGCATGATCTCCTTGGTTGGAGGGCGTTCTGTTCTATAAAGACTGTCTGCTGGAACGTCACAGATCACCTATGACACAAGCCAGTTGGAAAATGTAGAGTCAGTTTCTATCAAAAACACCAAGTCTATGACCAAAAGCACATTAACCCGATGTGTAATTTACAGTGCAGAAATAGTACACACTAAATTATCTCTGTATCGGGCAAAGCTCTATACACCATTTCTTCTGTGACGGTGCCATAAACAAACCTTGTCCTCATTGATGAGCTTCACATCGTACTTATGAGGAAGAAATTTAGGCATTGCCCATTTCTTCCTCTCTTCTTTCATGGCAGTGGGTAGTTTCCTTGGAGAACGTCGCGCCCTATCACCTAAGGACAAGCCAAAAACATTAAAAAAAACAAAAAAACAAAACCCAACTTTCCGAACAAATACTACATAAACAATTTTGACCCTGCTTAATTAAGCAGCATTTACCACCTGTTCTTAGTTTTAGCCACTCTACAAGACAACACCTCTTAAAACGCATTTTTGCACTGACTGGTACTCACTCAGACTCTCCCTCCTGCTCTCCTCTCGGGGAGGAGGCTCCTTCCTCTGGTTTTCCTGGCTTGCGTTCTCCTTGTCGCTGGATGGAGAGTCACAAGCGCCTTCAAGTTTCTTTTCCCCTGGCTCACCCTCTGGGCTTTCTAAGGGGTGGATCTTTACCACCTTCACTCGCAAAGTTTTGTCCTTCCCCACCTGAAGCCAAGAAATAATGAGTGTCAGAATACATTAAGTGAGCTGCCTAACACTGCACTGCCACTATTGCTAAAAATTATTAAGAGTTGACATTACATGAGGCAAACTTTACACCACTTTTAATATCCTAACTTATCGAGTTAAAAAATAGTGAAGATATAAGATCAATAAGATGTAATAAGTCAAGAATATATATATTTTTCACTCACCAGAAAGTCACACTCTTCACCCACAGCATATTTGGTGAGGATTTCCACCCAGGCCATCTCAACCAGTTTGTCTAAAGATACTGTGTTGTGGTGGACCATCTGGAGGACTGGTTTCTCAAACCATGTGGGATACTCTTCTTGAAGCCTGCACACACACACAACATGATCAGTGATTAGTTTAGAAAATGGTAACAAACTTGAAACTGTCTTGCAGCCCCGGTGCCGTGCACATGAGTTAGTTCGTCACCATTCATTTTCCTTTGCTTTGATATATGCAGTGCATAAATCACCCTATGACACCAGCCACACCATGACCATGAAGTGGAATAAGCAAAATAAACTATATGGATGGATCCATAAAGCAGCAATTGGAATCAAATAACAAAGCAACAAAGGATGAAGAGTAGCCAGTAGGGGGAGTAGTTTTTCTTGGCTGATATAATTAGAGCTTAAATACAGTTCATGATCCTGAGTGAGCTCTGGGCAACTGAGCACTGCTCTGCCCGATCTCCGCTATGGCATCTCTTTGGACCTGTTATTTTTCCTTTATTCTCCTTCCTGTTGATAAAAGCTCATACCAATCTGTATGTGCACACCAGGCTGGAGACAAGTGGACTGAAAGAGATCCATTGAACTATTATTTTTCTGAACAGGTTCTTCCATTTGCAGCTCAGGATAAGGGAACTCACCAGGCCTTTGCAGATTCAAGGATGACTCAGTCACACACCCTCTAAATAGACTGAGAGGAGGAGCAACAGATTTACCCAATCATAGCAAAGCAGTAAGCCTTGTGACCTTCACTGGGGTTGTATGGTTCTCTTCTTTGTTTATATCAGTGAACTTCTATTAAGAGGCTAGTCTGTATTTTTTGGCACAGTGCTTCCACCTAAGTAGCTTGGCTTTATACAGTCAGAGGTTTATACAAACCACTGTTTAACCATGGTGCCTAAAGAACTAAATCAATGTACTTCTTACTCAAAACAGCTTTTGCAAAATCTGCATACTCTGTGTGGGCAGTATTCAATAGGTAGTAGAAGACATTACTTTAAAAGTTAACGTGGAATAACGAAGGTGCATGTAGATGTAATACTAACAGTTCGGTGACTTCTTGTTCTTCTTCCCATGCCTCTTTGTGTGTGAGCTGGTTGCTTCCAGTGCTCTTACATGTCCAGATCCGTTCACTATACCTTTGCAGGCGGGCCTCATACTCTCTGTATACAATCGGTCAAGGAAGTTACATCACCCGTATTCAGGTTTCTATTTACTCACAACAACTAAGCTGCAAATCACTCAAATTGTGTCATGACATTTAGTATCACTGATAGCAGAAATGAGAGGTCAAGGGGACACCCAGCATAAACACACTTCATAAACACACCCTTGCTGAAATGAACATACTTTAACTGGACAGGGAAAGGTTTAGGGAGGAGAAAAAATAATGATTTCAAAGAAAGCCAGAAAGAGGTCAGTTGAATAAGACAACTGTGTGATAGTGCATAGTTCTTTTTTTATATGCACTCTAACATACCCGGTCAAATTCCCATAGATGGGACAGTGTGAAAGCATACTGTTTCACAAACCATTATTCAACAATAAAAAAAAAAGGATTATTTTGTCTAAGATACCAGCATTAAGTTAAATATCACCATCATAAGGCCACTTTCAGCACGAGATACATGTGCAACAACAGCTTCAAAGCCTTCCCGACAGGTGTGGACCTTTAAGAGCTTAAAGTTTTCATATGAACGTTTTAAAAACTGACAACAGAAGAAACCCAGCTAACAAAAAATGCTGTTATAAGTCAGTGACTGTCAGCCAGCCCGGAATGCGAAACAGCTAAAGCGAAACGGACTCCGAGAGGCTTGTGTGCTAGCATTACCAGCTAACACATTACCAGCCGAGGAGCGGCGTCAGACTGGGCTATTGTGACATAATGAGATACCTAACGTTAGCAACTGGCTAGCTTACCCTGTTAGCATTGCCAGCGGAGCCGTAAAAGATGAAAGTGAAAGACGCCATTTAGCACTTCTCTACAGATATGTGGCACTTAAAGTCATATATTTAGGTAGGATAATTAAACAGCTAACTGACAGGCAACTTAGTTAATTACAAAAAACACCGTGGATGTTAGCTAGCAAGCCTGTCACCCAGAGTAAACCGTGTACATGCGGGGAAAAATGTCAGGTAACATCAAATTCCGTGCTTTAGCCAGCTTTACAGCCCTCTATGCGTGACTGTGTGGGCATCGATCCAGCTAACCACGTAGACAAAGCCCGCTACCCAGCATACCAACTGGCTCGATAAGTCAAGACTGATCACCAGCTTTATGTTAAAGGATACTCTTTGTTCCTGAAGGCCTCCTTGGTGTGCTCAATGATGTAGACCTCCTCTCCCGGGCCTGGTGGCTCGGCTAGCGGCTTAGCCAGCGGGTACGGTTTCCGGCCCAAAAGCGGTGCCATTTCAAATCCAGAGACGGCACGAGTGCCGAAAGTAAAAATGGATATTCTAGCAACAAACTAGCACAATGATACACTACGGTGTGTCCTTTGCATGTATCCAAATAATCAAAATATCAGAGCCGAAAGATAGCGCGTCTCACGTTACCGCCGGCAGGCCCGGCTCTCGGCGTGTAGCAGCTAGCTGATTTAGCTAGCAGGCTGGATTATCTCGTTGCAAAACAATAACAGTGCGCCGTTTCTCGCCGCCAGCCTCATGGCACCATCCTCCGCTCTTCTGGAAGTGGTGTCAGGCTGACGTTAACTGACGATAGCAGACGTGCCCCCGGGAACAGTTGATGAACTTCAGCTCCTTCGGATGGACGTGAAAGGGATGCGAACCACACCAAAATGAAACTCGCGGCAACAGTAGAGCCCAGTCAGCAGCAGGTCTGGCGCGTTGTACGATCCCGACCAAGTATTCGCAAATCAGGCCTGCACTCTTTTAAATTGTACTTGCTGCATACTTGCACTGCTGAAGCTTCTCGGCGTGAGATAACAGTGTGAGCAAAGCGTTACGAGAGAAACTCGAATCAGCCAAGAGGAGGTTAATTCCCTGTCGAAATGGCGGGAGTTTTCAGTCCACCGGCACTGTGCCTCATACCCTCAGAACTCTGTTTCCCCGGTAGCAAGCAGCGTCGCACGCACGTCCCGCCTTCTCCCCACTCTCATTGGGTGTCTCCCTGAAGCGCTCGCGTCAAATGGCATGCTGGTCTGTCATTGGTCGATTTGTCCTGTCTATTGTCAGTCAATGGTGGGGGTGGGAGGGGGGTTAGCCGCTTCCAATAAACCACGCCCTCATACAATGTAAATCAGAGGCAAGGGTGTCAGCTGATGACAATAAAAATGATATAACCCGTTCAAATCAGCGCTTTTAAATCATGTTTCAATAGACTTGAGATGTATTTGCTGACATATAACGAGGAATTCTCTTATCCTTTGATTATCAAATGAATTTTTAATCCCATTGTCTGGACTCCATTTATGCTGATTAAACAATAGGTTACCCAATACTGGGGTTCCTTATGGTGAATAACTTTCCAGCAGCTGCTTCTTCTTTCGGCTGCTCCATCTCACCCTATCCCTCCTCCCGTCAACTCTCTGCAGGTCCTCCTTCACTACAACCATGAACCTCTGTGGTCTTTTCCTTTTGCCTGTCAGCCCTACATTCAGCATCATTTGTCCATCTAAACTTTGCCTTTCTGTCTCTAAACCACTCGGCCTGAGCTGTCCCCTCTGATCCTGTCCATTCTGCTCACTCCCAGTGAAAATCTGAACATATTCAACTCTGCCACCTCCAGCTGTGCCTGCTTTCTTTCTGTTAGAGCCACCATCTCCAATCCATACATCGGTGAGTAATAATGAACAGTCGCATTTATTATGATTTACAAAATGTTTTCAGTTATAAACATGGGTAAATTATATATAGATATTTAAAAAAAGAAATGTATTCTTGCATGTGATAGGCCAAAAGAAGCTCTGTTAAAGGAGGGCATTGTATTTAATACACAATGGAACATCTAAAACAGCAATTTGCATAAAACTTCACATATAAACACCTTTTCAAAATCACCAATAAACCTTCAAAATAAAGCAATAGTTTATGGAAACATGCAAAATTTGAGCTGCAGCTGCCAGAAAAACCAGATGTTTAAAGCAATTGAATGAAAATACACAAGGCCTGCAAAATACAGTTCAAAATGCTCCCTATACCTTTTCAAAAGAAAAACAAAACACAGCAAGATTTCACTAAAAGTCAGGGGAGAGAGAAGAAGATTCAGCAGTTAATACACATTTCGTTATAGGCTGAAATTAAAATGGGCAATATCTGCGCAAATATCTGAAGAGAGCCAGAAAAACTGTCAAAGCTTTGCTAATCTCACAACAACTGAGGACATGTTTTGTGTGCATTTTGACAAAATGATCATAAATAAGCTATCTCAGAACAGCATTCTCTCCTGTGCAAATCTTCTTTAAAGGAGGCGCTCCCGATTCATCCAGTTCCTCCTGTTCAATGAAAGGAAACATTTAATTAGTTTGCAGTTATTTTACAAATGATTTAATCAAGAAAATAAAGCTTTTGGTCTTCCTCAAGCTTATCTGAACAGAGCAAACCTGGGTGTCTGGGGTGCTCTGTCTAACAGTTCCCGATGAAAGGAGGTCCTCTTTGATGAGAGTAGGTGGCTCATCTGTGCCCTCCTGTCCTGAGTGAACTGGCTCTGCATTATCAAGGAGAACAGGAAGTATATCTTCATCACTGAAGCTTTCACAACTATAAGTGATGTCATATATATAAGTTAACTTCCACAGACTACAGTACCCACAGTTTTTACATTGTCAGAAATGGCAGCATTAATATAGTGTAAAAATATGATTCAGAGAGCATCATCCACATACCATCCACGCTCTCCTGGCCGAGCATTGGAGGCTGAGAGTCTTCAGTTCGTAGGCTAGAGCTATGTGGAGGGCTGACCTGCTGCGAGCTGGAAGTGCTGCTGCTGTTATCCATTTTAGGCTGATAAACGTCCGACAGAAAACTCTGGTTGCTGTTTTCATCTGAGGAAAGGAAAGGCACAGATCAGCAGCTTACAGCTCTTGCAGCATTTTTTATGCTACTGTACAAAAGTCTTGAGCGACCCCTCATTTCTTTGTATTGTGCAAGTGGAAAATAGCTGCAGTGAGTCACTGAAACGTGCAAACATACACACATATTATGAACACACAGTACATAAAGAAAGAACAGTTTGTGATATTGTAACGAGTTTTAAAGTCAATACTTTGTATGACCTTTATTTTCAATACACAAACTGTTCTCCAGGCTTCTCGAAGGACATTCAGAGCTCTTATTTGGACATCTGCTGCCATTTGTTCTGTTCTCTGTCAAGATGATCCCACACTGCTTCAAAAATCAATCCAGGTATGTTTTTACTGTATTGGAAGTGTGTTTGGGATCACTGTCAAGCTAAAAAAATGAAGCTCTTTCCAATTAAATACTTTCCAGGTGGTATTGCACGGTGATTAAAAATGTGATGGCACTTTAGTTTTCATATTTGATCAATTTTAACAAGATCCCCAACACCACTGTCTGAAATGTAGCCCCAAACCACGAGAGAGCTTCCGGTGTGTTTTACACGTGGCTGTCGTACCTCTCTCCTGACCACCTCCAACACGTGTCAGGATTATTTTCAGTTTCCTAAAAATATGTTAAACTATGTTATCGTTGGCATTTTCCACTGAAGAAATGGGAACAAATGATATGTTAGGTGACAGGCTGCTAGTAAAAATGCCTGAAGAATTAAAAGTTGGTTATTTGCTGTGTAGACACGCTGCTTCATCTTGAGTTGGGTGCCTCTGAAAGACCTCCAGAAAGCCTGGAGAACTATTGCTGAAGACCGCTTTAAAAATTACAAAGTCTGGCTGTTGGGAAGCAAAATGTAAAGAAATGAGGGACTTTTCCATAGTACTGTAACTAGCTTATTCATAAAATATTTTTTCCTGACTCTCATTTAGGCATCATTAAGCATAAAAACAAGTTATTTATTTATTTATTTTGAAAGCCTTTAAACATACCAGTAAAATCCAGTAAAGAATTAGTGTTCTCCAGGACCACGTCTTTCAAGCCTCTAACTTCCCCACCGGTGGATTTGGTGCGATATATCTGATAACGGAAATGCATTGTTCAATTCAATGGGGGGAAACAAAAAGATTAAATAAAGTAAACTATACATGACAAGGGCCCACACCTGCTTTGTTTCTGTTACTGGCACCCACTTGAATATGCGTAAAGATGTGTCTCCAACTGTCACCCATTTCTTCTCCCTGGAGATATAATTAGTTTGATTAATTTCAGAGAGGTCAGAATACGTCTAACGCTGCCATCTGCTTTCATAGCATTAATCTCTATCATGACACAGTATACACGTTCACGTCCCTCTCTTTCCACGGCAGACAATAGACAGCTGCACACATATCACAATATGCCCACTAACAGCTTTCATCCACAGCACAGGAGTGTTAAAATCACGAGGAAAATGTCCGCAGGTGTTTACTAATTACACTATTATGTGACTAACGGGACAGGCGCCCGAATTAGCGCCGCGCCGCGCCGCATGTCAAGCTGAAGCCATATTGACAGCTCTCGGCGGAAAAACTCAGCTAGCCCCGCCCCCTCTGTCAAACGGGGGCACGGGTTGGTCGGCAGCTCCGTCAATCATCTAACTTTTCCGACTGAAGTTTGTTGTGCGACGCAGCAGATATCGGGCTTCGGTCTACTAATACATTTCCCTCCATATTGTGCTCCCCCCTCCTCAGACCGCTTACATACCATTTGCGCACTTTCTCGATGGCCGCTAAGACCTTTTTAATGTCGTCTTTAGCCCGACTTCGCGTTTCAGCGCGGCCTGATCGTCCCGACATCTTGATGCTGTTATGATTCATCTACAGATGCATCTGAAAACTTCAAGACCAAGCCCCAGTCCTCCGTTACACTGGTAATCTCGCGAGATTCCTTCGTCACATTTTTTTTCCTTTTTTTTTTTTTAAGCTTCACCCTACAC
>VOQJ01043158.1:0-12916 GCA_015052665.1 Apistogramma diplotaenia
ACAATCTCCTACCATGTGGAGCAGCTGGAGATGGTTGGTGATGCTCAGCCTCTGACTGTCTGAGCCCTGCAGGTTATCTGGTCTGTCGCGTTCTCCCTCCTCCAGATCTTCATCACCGTGGGGTTCACCCACCTCCCCTTGTATTTATCGCTGTCATGTTTCTGTTGTCCTTCTCTCGCTCCTTCCTCCTCTTCCCTGTTTACCCTCCTTGATTGTTAATTTTCTGTTTCTCTCGCCTTTCTCTTTGGTGAATAAAACTATGTCTGCTACTTTTGCTCTTCATTTCTGTAACTTTACAATGTCTTCATTGACAGACGTTGAATCACTATTAACTTTTAGCCTGCTAAAGTACAGTAGTGAGCCACAGATTGGTGCAACTGCAGCGCCCTCTACTGACACACCATTGATAACAAGCCAAGTCTCAAAGCTCAGAGATATGTAATTTAATATTTTTAAAATCCTGCTTGAGTTCTTTTCACTGTTAATCCATGCATATTTAATGTTTGAATTAAAAAAAATCACTGCCCAAACAAAACAGTGGAAATACAAAAGGAGCCAAAGTAGTTTAAAAGACATCAGTTTAATTCCAGTTGAACGAGCCAGAGCAGCAGATCAAGGAATGATACACAGGTTACGGTTTCAAGGTTGAAACATGAAATAAATAAAACATCAGTTGTAAACTTGTTCATTATGAAGCCATGTGATATTAAACTCTGTTGGTGTTTGTGGATCCTGAAACTTTTTTAAAAAGCCAACCAGCCAATCTGATTAAAAGGAGTTTTAGGAGCAAAAGTGCAAAAATCAACTCCTGTTTAAATGACCCTTTAGTGACATCAGTGGTTTAAAGGAAATATTTTACAGGTAAACAAACTGGGACAAAGTGACCAGCCTCTCCCCAATGCAAATCTTCACAAAAAGTCAAATATCTTCATGTTTCAGGGTGGAGGGGAGTGTGATTCTCTTACAAAAACATAACAAAAAACCCCACTAAATGTTCTGGTTTAGTGTTTGTGTTTGGCTGGTGGCTAACTATTAATTTTCAGGCCTTCTTTATTTGTACTCACATTCCTTCTCGCTGTCTAGTAAAACACATCAGGTGCGCTTGTCTTGCTTCAACTAGCAGCAACTTTGCTGGATTTGAACAATCAGTTGTCGAGAGGCAAATTACGCCCCAATGTGTATGAATAAAAACAAGCGCACCCCAATGATACAAACAAAACAAACGATCAAGCAAACCAGCACCCTGATAGTTGACAGACACCCGGACAAAAACATCTACAGCTTGAAATGTTTTCAGGCGTTGGGACAAATTTGAGGTACAGCTGGTTTCACTGGTGGGCGATGGTTTGGACTCTTCGTTCAGTCCTGATTAAACCTTCATTTGGACCAAAATGTAATCAAAGGAGAGACCAATTAAAACATTAAACCTCGTGATTTTACCTCATGTTCACAAGATCCAAACATTTCAAACCTTGTTTTGTTTCAAACAGATCAAAAACAAAAAGGACGCCGAGTTTCCCTTCATGACAATTGCACATTGTTGATATAAAATATGAACCTTCCTATGTACAGCTAGCAAAGACCCAACCTGGGCGAGGACTGAGTGTTCCTGTCATGAAACGTGTGGAGAGCGGTTATGAGAAACTTTCAGGAAAGCTTTCCACCATCCTCTGAGGTCACTATAAACATGTGAATTCCCACTGAAATAAGGCAGCATGCAGCTCAGAGAACCCCAAAACACGCGTTCACACCGTGAACAAAAGCCAGCTAAAACTTGGAACCTTTGCCTGAAATAATGCATCACAAGAATGAAACAAACAGTGATTTGTTTTAAAGACGCATAGACGCTGTGACGGTTGACGTGTAAGTTAGCCCACCTGATTTCGAACACTGGTTGCCTCTGAGTCAACATTTTGCATTTACCTGGCAGTAAGGCCCGCCTTACAGCTGAGTAACACAATATTTTGCTTTCTTTGACAGTTTAGAAGGAAATGATGAAATAAAAGTCAAAATTCAAACCAGTACTTGAATGTTAAGGAGGAAAAAGTACTGAATCTTTATCTATCTGAATATTTTAGAAGGATTGTATTTTACTGTAGCAGGGGATCTATGTGGGAAGCACCCAGATCATCTTCTTTCTGTGCAAGTATTTAACCGTAGTTAAAACTGAGCCAGTGCAGAAATAACTTAACCACAGTGGCCTCCAGAGTCCATCTCCAATCAACTCCCATTCAAAAACACGATTCTCTCTTGAAGTACTGTCATTACCGCCTCAATAACTGGAACCTTTTCACAAACACTAGTAGTTATTTTGGGAAATATTACTATGTTAGTTGGCCAGTATGATAACAAGACACTGACAGGATAATGGGATACAATATTTAGCTAAGTTTATTGTAAGCAACTGCCTCATTGTTATTGCAGTGCAGATAAAGTACACTGTCAATGGTATGAGCCTAGCCAAGTATTGTAGTTTGCTAGCTAAGTGCAAAAAGAAAGCTTTTGCACTTAACTTTAGCTAGCAAACCTTAACCTTAGCTAGCCAAAAAAAGAGGAAAAAAAAAACATGGTTTATGTCCTTTTTGCTAGCCAGAAAAAGGACATACACCATATTCATGTGATAGTCCAATATTGTGTAACAAGACATCAGATACAAAAGACAGACACCAACAGCAAAAACAAAAGTAATAGTGGTATTTGACACCCTGAGAGTGAGAATAGGTTAGGCAGTATTTAGCTCAATTTGCCTTTAGCCTTCAGACTGCTTCCAGTGGTTGATGCCTCGTCTTGCTATACCCATTTTTGGACAGTCTAATTTCCAGTCTCAATGCTAAACTAAGCTAACCAGCCACCAGCTGTATTTATATACCCACTACAAATGGTCAAAATGAAATGTGCTTTTCTCTAAATGCCGTTAAATAAAGCAGTACCAGGCCACCAAGTTGTTCACAGTGTGAAAACAGAACTACAACTCTTTCTACGTGTCTCATAACATCTCTCCAATCTTTAATATTTTCCCATTAAATTGAAAGAGTCATTGTTAGGAAATATCTAAAAATGTTAAAATATAAAAAGGCAGACCAACTCATGTGACTTTATCTCCCAGCTAGCAATAATGACCAAAGTAGCTTTGATCAAACCTTCTGAGGACCTTTGTGAAAAGTTTTATCATCCACTCAGAATATCGTTCAGCCCAGGTTGGACAAGGAAATCAGAATAATTATATACACATACACAAAAAAACCACAGGGTGGAGCTGCCTTCATGTCTGAACTCTGACATTTTCCAATATAAAGCAACCAATTTGCTATGTAAAATGGGTCCATTTCATAATCACGGTCATCCATCTGAGTGTGTTAGAATAAAGGAAGCAGCTACTGTTGAATCATGGCCCCATATTGATGTTTAAAATATGCATTTTAGAGGTTAAGTTTGGATTTTTTGCTTGTGACTGGCATGAATTTTTTTTACCAAAGTGGGGGCCGATCCAGACTTGGATCCAGAATTTTTTTTGAAGAACTCTACAATTATGAGATGAAAAGTGGACGTTTTGCCCCACACCCCCATAACCACATATGAAAGTGAAATAAGGATTGTGAGAAAATTAGATGATGTAACAACTGGTGTCGATGTATTTACCAAAAATCAGTCAACAAAAATGATACAGATGTTTGAGTACCATGGTTACACAGAAGCGTTTTGAGTTTCCAGAGTTTTCTGTTCACCAATGCAATTTTAAAAAAAAAACTGTAATTTGGCACCTTAATCAAAATTAATAATGTGCTTGTTTTTTTTCCAGATGTTTTGTAAAACAGTAAATTTGAAAATTCATACATAATTATATTTTAGCAATAAAAATATAATTTCAATTAAAGTGCTCATGCATACTGGTGGATTAGCCATTACAGCAACATAAAAAATAATGATACTGTTTTTTAGGGCAGCTGTGGCATGAAGCTTACACTGAGCAGTATTCTAATAAATTTGTTAAGCACCATATACTTTAAAATGTTTCCTACCATGAAATCTGTCAAACTATGCCTTTTATAGTTTTACTTTTTACAGGAATTGTTGAATTGCTTTTGAAACAATGGAAAGTTGTGTGAGGTCGTTTATGGATCCCAAAATACAATATGATTTGGTTTTGTTTACCATTATAGGTTTTGATTTTATTGTAATTTCTTGGTAATTTTTCCATTACTATGTGTATCATTTTCACATAATCTAAACATTAAATGTTTCTATTCAAAATATCTGAAATATTATGTGTATGAAGACAATATTTTTGTTTAAATGTAGTTAGAAACAAACATCATGGAAGTACGAAAGGATGGGGGGGAACTCGATGCTGTTACTGAAAGTCACCAGTGATGTGACCACTGATATCACCAATATGATAAACACAAATGGAGTCCATATAAGGGGAAAAAAAGTATTGTGTAAAATATAATCTGGTCATAAATGGGCCCCACTGTTTAATTTAAAATAGCTCGGTCATTTGAAGTTTAATGTTTTCAAATATATCCAGATAGCAGAAAAAGGTCAGCATAGAAAGGCAGCACCACCCCTCACATAAAAATACACACTTATTGGTAAACGCCACAGTTAGAAACAATAAATAAGTTAAGAGTCGTCCCTTCACTGAGATAAAGCGGAATACTCACTGATGTACTCTGATTTACAGTCTTTTTCCCTGGCAGCTTCCTTTTAATGCCTCCATTAGCACTCATCTGTGTATATGTGTTGTATATGCGTGTGTGCGTATAATAAAAATGTAAGTAACCTGTAACTGTAACAGTTTAGTAGCATGTCGGACTTTCATAGAAGAATAGGGAACACAAAAGAGGAATATCTTTGTGGAAAGTCACCATTCCCATGAATGCTTGTGAACACCAACGCATCACACGGAACTGAACCTATTAATTTGGGTACAGGAAGCTAGTCCAGTTATCTTTCAAAATAAAGCATTAGTGAATGATATAAATGCAGACACATTTCGATATTTGTTAAACACAAGTGGTCATAATAATAATAATAAAACTAAAATTAACTGGCCTTCAGTGTCCTTCACATAAATGCGTTAATAAACGCACTGCACGCTTCAATGAGGGGGTTTATTCATGGGTTGGACTGAAGCTGTAATTTCAAAGGAAGGGAAATCTGAAGCTATAATTTACTTCTTAACAAAGTCTTTTCCTTTTCTGCGCACAGTCCCAACCTCAGCACCATCAGCTCTCTCTGCAGACAGACACACACAGTTTAAGTGTATGATCATCTGTCCACATACTGTTGGCCATAATGTATCCTATGGTAAACATCATTAACAAGAGTTAAAGCTCGTCCTGTTTTGTGCCGCTAAGCTTCACCAATTTGGACGGAAAAAATAAAAAACAAAACAAAATGTCAGTGCAGCATCAGTGCATCCCGAGTAATTAAAGCTCCATTTGATTGGGACTCAAATAAAAATAAATAAAATAAAAGATAAGAAAAACTCTAATAGTCTCTCTTTCGTGTTGAAATATACGATTCAGTGACACACTCATTTCAGGGCAAAGTTTTCTTGGAAACACTGAACCAGGAAGTTGAACTCAACCCGCTACCCCCGACCTAGTTTTAACTTCCTGTGGAGGCTGATGACCGCTTGTATGCCAGAGCAATCATCAGCATAAATACTGGCTCACTAAAGCAATACACTGGGATTTGACTGATATGTGGGTGGACACGGACTATAAGAGGAAATCAGCTGGTCAGTGTTGCTAAAATATAACGGGCATTTCAATTAAAGAGTAACTTAAAGGGCAGGCTTTTCTAGTTACACATGTTCCATTAAACCCCTGAGTTTGAGCTTGCATGTTCTGCCTGTGCGGGTTCTTTCTGGGTACTCCGGCTTCCTCCTGCAGTCCAAAGACGTGCATGTTAGGTTAACTGGTGATTCTAAATTGGTCGTACCAGATGAGCATGAATTGTCTGTATTTGTGCACCATATGACAAAAGTGATGTCACATCCTCTGGTGCAAGTTCCGCGGACTTGGTCGAGAAAGCGCAGAATCTCAGTCACAGATTCCACAGAGACGTTGCAAAAGTTTTTAAAAAATCCAACTTTCTGAGAAAAACTTTGACTTTCAGTTTTGACTTCTTCTCCTCCTGTGTCAGCGTTGGCATGGAGGTTTTGTCTGAGTGGTGCCACCCGTTGTTCAGAAGAGTACTGCAGCGATTAGGCGCACACTCAGAGCTGGTATAAATAGTATGGAGTTGTGGCAAAAATGCCACACAAGCTATGCGGCGAATATAAATGGCCGGACTTTAGGGGTTATAACAATGACAGTACACTTGAACTTGGAGGAGGCTTTGGCCCGTGATTGGCCAGCCGCTTGCATGCTAGCTCCTTACCATAGCTGTGTGTAGACAGGTACACTGTGAATGGATTTTGATCATGTACAAAACACATAGACTACAAAAGAGGAATAATTGCTTCCTTCCATTGCATTAATTGAAGCCAAAATTTGGTAGAAATCGATGTGGTACTGAGAACACCAGAGGGATACTAACTGACAAGACTCTCCATGCAACTACTGAGTGCGTTTTTACGTGCCAGCTGAAACTGTTAATCACATTTTCTCAATAAATTTTTAATTATTTAATTATGATTTTTTTCCCTTTGTAATAAAATCGCGCACACACATTGACGAGGGACAGAGGAGCTTCCCAAAGGTCATCGGATAAACAAGGATTATTTTGAATTGCAAATCATGCAAAGCTGCTCCAGTAGAGCATCAAAACATGAAGGTTGAACTAAATGTTAAGCATCATGTCATGATGGTTGCTGTTGCATTATAAACATTCGATTTATTGTTAAAGGCAGAGCTGTAGGCATTAGACGCCATCATGATGTGAACTGAACATGAAAGAGCAGCATCAGCCCCCTTTAACACTGAGGTACTTAAAGCCTTGTTAGGTGACTTGTACCTGGTTTTAAGTTACTCTCTAAGGAATATTTAAACGACTGTGTGTCGCATTTGATCCAGTTGCCACAGATTTGAACGCACCTGTTCTGCATGCTGTATTTACCTGTCTTTAGCAGCGTCTGCGGACAGTTTGAGCAGACTGAGATAAACATTTTTTTTTTACAAATCTGAGCTGGAAAACCACTAAATTTGAAGTCAGCTTGTTTAGTGTAGAACTGTGTTAAAGCCACATCAGTCAAATCCCAGTGTCCACACAGGCTTGGCTCTTTCATATGTATCAAAGGGATCAGACTGCTGGTAGTAAAACTGCAGATCGGGACACACCGGCAGCCGTCGGTGCTCTTTCCTCATGGCGGGAAAGACAAGAAACAGGTTTTCATGAGTCTGAGGATAAACATTGTTTTCAGGTCCTGGAGGAGAACGACAGACTTGGTGCATTATTCACTCATTCATCAAACAGAGGCACAGACACACTCTGTTCATTCATCTCCACCCCCTTACTCTCACCCCCCCAGTTCCAGAGATAAGACATCATAAATAGGCAGAAAATTCATTCACACACACGCGCACACAGAGTAAACTCCCTCGCCTTCCCTTTTTTTCTCCCTCTTGCGCTCACAGGTCGCAGGTTCAGACGTCGTAGTCGGGCAGGGCGGAGTAGGTGATGCCACCGACTGACGGAGGGCTCGAGTGGAGCGGGAGGAGCCAGCAAAAGACCGACCCTGCAAAGACGGAACGAGAGACGAACACAAAGACCAGAAGAATCAGCGTTTTACATTCAGAGAACCGGTGAGACGTAGGTGTGGAAAACAAGCGCACCTCTTCCAAAGACCTCCCGCAGCAGGGCCAGCTTTGGCTTGCGGGTGTGTGAAGGGTGGTGAGGCAGCTGCGCAGAGGAGGACGACGAAGAGGATGAAGATCCTCTGTCCTTAATCATCAGCCTGTTTCTCATCTGCTCGATGGGAGTCTCGTCCGTGATTATGGAGACCAGCTGGGAACCATCAGACATTCAGTGCCATTACTTCCTTAAAGCAGCTCCTTCATTTCCCAAAAGGAAATTTTAATTTTCTGTTTCATTAGCAGCACGTGTAAGACATTCTTCACCAAACAAAAACGTTTTTTATATGATTATTTACAAAGAAAGAAAAGACCTTCTATGTCATAACTTGTAAAACCAAAGTTGAGATTTTATTTAAATCCTAGATGGCAGGAATGCAACCTGTATGTCTAGGGCTTTTATTGTGAAAAGGCACAGACAGTACAGGTACAGTAGAGAAGAGTTAAAACACGCCTGCATCACCTCGTGTGTGTGTGTGTGTGTACCTGATCGTAGAAGATGACCATGACAAACACGCCGAACAGCACCGACTCCACCAGAAGGATGATGTAATGCGCCCTGAGACAAAGAGAGATGGGAATTCTTACAGGCCGGCCCGACTGCTGAGAACACGCGGTCAGAGCTCGCCGTGACTCACACTATCAGGTGTTTGCTCGGCGTCTCCTCTCCTTCCTTCTCTGCATCACCGCCTCGCTCGTTCCTTATCCGCCACACCCACGCCGACACCACCAGCACCATGGAGTACAGACTGGCCATACCTGCGCGCAGACGTGACATCACAAATTACAGCCGGAGCAGCGTCACCGGCGGTTTCAGCTGAGGTAAAAGCAGCAGCGCTCTTATGCAGCTCACCACCATTTACGCCTAACAGCTGCACGACTTTATTATGAGCCCTAAAAATTTCTGTGTTGCATGAATTTACTGAGTGCTGTGGTGATTAATTATGTTTTACTGCATATCTGGGGGACAGAGTGCATTAGTTTAAGCAAATCAGCAAACCCAGAGTGGACACATGTCCCTTTTCTGGCTGAGGTCCAGCGTGTGCATTAGAGGTTAAGTACTGTGTGTGAAAACCTTCTGCGTCTTTGAAAATGTCTGATCTGAACACAGTGCTGGGCGTGTGCTCACCAGTGTAGAAGAGAAACTGGATGAAGTACTTCTGATTCAGCTCCCCGACACAATTGTTGATCCTGAAAATCAAAACACACAAAATTAGAAACACAGACGACGAGAAGATGCCGAAGATGGCAAAGTCCGGTCAATAGGCGAGGGCATCTTCTCACCAGGGACAGTGATGGTCCATGCGGCGTATGCACCTCTGGCAGACGCGGCAGTGATGCGCTCTGGGAGGTCTGTAGGTTTCACAGCGACTGCACACCGTCCAGCCTTCACAGCCCTGAAAACAGCGGCGCCAGTTCATTAGTCAAACCTCACAGCACAGGCTGAGGGGGAGGAGGAGCAGCTGCGCACACAAATCATTTCTGTTTAAAATCATGTATCATCCACCTGCTTTTTTTTAATCATTAATTATGATCTTAACTCATAGTCGTGCATTCATGCATTTCCTTTTTTGGCTGAACTGAGCAAAGCAAAAACACTCCACAGACAGCTGTAGGCTCGTAAGACCATAATAACACGCTCTGAGGCAGACATAAGTGCAGCTGCGAGCATGTAAATAAAGAGGATCTCGGAGATAATCACCGTGCCAACGTGTTAAAATTACAGTTCAGAGGAGCTGCAATCCTCGGACACTCCCTCCCTGTCATTAGCTTCTTGTTTTTGTTTGTTTGTTTATTTTCAAACCACAAGCATCGCTGTTGAATTCAGGGACAGGAACAAAAAATGGAATTTGGAGCTTCAGTGTGGCTGACATACAGGCTGCCTTTCTTTTAGAAGTTATTCTGAACTAATCTGGATGAAACTTTGAAGCACACATTTAAAAAGTTGTCCAGTTTCCCACTCAGACCTCATGGCTTGACCCCCCCCCCCCCCCCCCACACACACCTCCAGCAGCTTCTTCCTGGTTCTAACAGACGCATCGCCACGATCTCGCTCCTCTCCATCGGCTCGGGTTGGTTTTAGAATTAATTTTTAAAGGTGTTACTGATCGCTTTAAAGTGATCAGGAAATATGAGCCATATGAGCCAGCTGTCAGGTGCTGTCAGGTGCTGCACTCCAGGCTGCTCCAAAGTCGAGACTTAAACCTAAAGGCGAGCCATCAGGGCGTCCCCGGCTTTGGAAAGACCCGTCAGAGGAGGTCAGGCTTGCAGAACCAGTAACCTCCTTTAACTCACTTCTTCATATAGTCCATCTGAGCCAATACTTAACCTTAAAAAAGCTGATTAAATTATTTGAGATGTTGCTAGCTAATATATAAGAGCACAGTACAGTAATATCCTTCATTTCCTGTCCAGGAAGTTCAGACTCGGGGTGGGCGATATGGTTCACGTGGAAACATCCTACATGGTCGGACTGGACATTAGCAGGACCTTTAACCTGCCAGCTCCCGATTATAGAAGCTGTGTGATCTCAGCTCCCATAGATGTGAGAATCGAGCAGCCAGTGGGCGTCATCTGTGCTGCCTCCTTCGTGCTCTGTCCGGGCAGCTTTCTCGCCGAAATCAAGCATTTTTTTAAAATTTGTGTTTTATCAAGTTAAGCAAAAATGTTTCTGGCTTCTCGCGACTCACCCGTTCGTTCATCCGAGACGACTGAGAGCGGAGATCCGAGAAGTCGATGGCTGTGTCAGGAAGAGGCACCATACCTTAATGCAAAAGATGAAAACACAAACATAACTTTATTTTATTCATTTCTCCCACAACCCCGAGTTAGTTCACCTCCTTTCTGCCAATATTAGATATCAGAATCAGTCTATGCGTGCCGCTATGATCCGCAGTTTGTTTAGGGATGCATTAAAGAGTTTACTGACCAGGATCTGAGAAGACAGCTTTGGAGTGGCAGGCAAGCAGCAGCAGCAGAATCAGGTTGAACACTGAGCCATGGAGAGTGCACCACACACTGGAGGCACAGAAGAGACACGTGATTATTGAACGTATCCTCTAATCTGCTTGATTAAATGATACGTTCAGTGAAACAAGCCCTTCACAGAGTTTCAGGTGTGTGTCATAAATTTGCTTATTCTGTTGGACCAATCGTCCAAAATCTAACAATAAGAACTGTGTTATAACAACAGACAAAGGAAAGCAGAGATTTTTGCATTGAACAACGACTATTGCATAAATATTATTTATACATCCAAACACTCGACAATGGGAAAGACCTTAGAAGGAGAACTGAAGTTGGGAAGGCGTCTTGCAGCCATTTCTAAACAACTGCAGATTCCAGATTCATCGGTTCAAACAACTGTATACAAGCACAAGTTATTCAGATGTGTCAGCACTTTGCCAGCGTCTGGAAGACAACTGTGAGCTACACGTGACAGGAAGTCAGTTAGGATGTTCAGGAACCACTGACTCACGAGCCTGTCATAAACTGGCAACTGCTGTCCTCAAAGAAGTGAGTTTACCAGCTCTATGAACCGCTGCCCAAGACAGAAACCTTTGGTGCAACTTGCTAAGAGACACTTAACCTGAATATTAGTGGAGGTTTATATATATTTTTGATCATGTATGCTTTTGACCCTCTGTGAAATAAAGAAAATCCTAAATAAATTCAAACTTGTGTTCTTATGCTTACACTTTTTATTTATTTATTTTTTGGCACCTTGCACTATTTTACACATGTAGTGATGTCCTAAGTTTAGTTCATGTTCAGTTTGCTTGTTTTTTATGCTTAGTTGTGTGTCAATTCTTCCTGTTTCATGACTGCACATTGGAGTTTGGGGAAATGAAATTTCAGTCCTCTGTGTAATGTGATGCATGCCAGTCAGAAATGAACAGAATTAGCACAAAACACTAGCAAACAGAAAATAAGCATCAAAAAATACAAATAAATATATATATGTGTGTGCGTGTATGTGTGTAAATTGTCTCTAATTTGTTAATTTATCTACAGATTTCTTTGTGACGCTAACTTTTAAAATATTTGGTTATAAAGCGAGGGAGTGACTGCATCTTAGCTCAGGAATTTGAAATGAAAAGGTTAACAGGGTTTGAATGTACGCCGAATTAAAGCGCACCCCTCACTTGTTTGGGAGAACCTGTGATTCGGCTTTTACAGATAGGTTTTGTTCTCAGACACGCAAAGCAGCGTTAAATTATGAAAATCCTGAACGACACCTGGACTCGCCGGTCCCGGAGCAGACGGACTGTTTTGGTGCGGAAGAAACGCCTCAGCTAGGAAAACAAACCGAAAACCACCTGATGCGGACCGATCCCGGTTACCAAACGGCCACGGACAGAAACTAGAACGCAATAAAAGCCACACCACAGTGAGAAATAAACGAGTTTTGATTCCGTTTCAGGCTGAAACTGCGAGGATGCCGTTACCTCTGTTTGCTGGGAAATGAATGAAGGCAGAGCGAAGAGGCGGGCGACATGTTGGGTTTTTTACGGGTTTAAAAGACACAAAAATACAAAACACCTACCTGTCCGAGTACGCGGGGATAAGCACATATTGTATGACCACATAGTCCGCATAAAACACGCTGAAGTAAGTTAAAATCAGGCAGATAACGCCGCAGGGATCTCGCCTACAGCGAAGGAACGCCATCTTCTCCCGGGCTCCGCCCCCCGTCCCCCGCTTCCGGGTGATGTCAGAGTCAAACTTGAAGCTGCCTTCCCGGACCATCGGAAACTGTAAATTCGTTTTTAAAGAACCGGTTAATCTTCTTTTCATTTCTTTTGCAACTTTAAACAAGGTAAAATATATTTTACTCAACAAACAATTATTGTTGAGCAGCTTGAGCAGGTGACTGTAAGCTGTAAGGCTAAATACCGCAGCACTGGTTCAACACTGACCCGACGAAACGTTTTCCCAGTCTTCTTCGGTCCAATTTTGGTGAGCCCGTGTGACCTGTAGCCTCAGTTTCCTGTTCTTAGCTGAAAGGAGCGGCACGCATCTTGTGCAGTCTTCTGCTGCTTCAAGGTTCGACATTCTGTGCCTTCAGAAACGCTCTTCTGAACAAATTCAGGGGCCGCATCCTTCGAAGGACA